>JAVTVY010033961.1:0-136018 GCA_036873755.1 Hanleya hanleyi
CAACTTTTCACTTGGGTGGGGTGGGTATAGCTGACAAATATCATCGGCGAATTATTTTCGAAGCAACGTGGGGGAAATTCCATTGAAGAACGCTGATTTGATTTTTTTTTTTTTTTTTTTTTTTTTTTTTGGAGCTCTTATGAGTCGGCTTTATTGCGAGATATGCTACTCCTTTCAAAGTTCTCAGAAGCTGTAAAGTGCGTTAAATCAGGTCTAAAATTCCAAAATTTTCCGGGGGCAACCCCCTCCGTGTCCCACCCTCGTCTACCCAAATATTCAATTTCCACTGTCACCTATCCAATAAATAACCATTCAAATCGGTGATCGAGAAATGAACTGGAGAGAAAAAAAAACACTTTGATCTTGGCCTGGGTGATGCCTGTAATACATTCAAACAAAAACGATTCGAATACGTACTGAGATTTCGTTAAATTCCACTCCGACTCAAAATGGCGTCCAAAAACACGCCGCCAAAACACACGTGACCCGAGTACGCGAGTCACATTGGCTAGAACAGTTACACTGAATGAGTTCAAAAACATGAAAACTGTGGTAGTGTAAAGTCCCAAAGCAGAATAACATGTAGACCTACAACAGTGTGCTAGATATACGACACCTCCCCCACCCCCCCCCCGCTCTTTTTTCTAAATAAATAGAAGAGACAACGGTCTCTTAATGTGCGTAATTAACTAGAGCAAATACTTAACCCATTTTTAGAACACACGCTTTCCAAAAGGTGACAGTATGGAAGCCGATAGCGGCCACTCACGTTCTCGCCATCTCGCCTTGTATATTTGGCCAGTCGAGATGGCGAAAATACGAGTATGACCGATAGCAGCCATCAAAAAGGTCACGGCACGATAACGCGAGAACATGCGAACGATGCCATTATCGAGTCGCGACCTACCATTCGCGTGTTCTCGTCTTCTCGCATACTCGCCTCATGATAGGTCGCGGAACGCGAACACGCGAATGATTAATAGCGGCCATCAATAAGGTCGCAGCACGATAACACGAGAGCACGCGAACGAAACCATTAGCGAGACGCGACCTACCATTCGCGTGTTCTCGTCCTTTCGCATACTCGCCTCAGGGTAGGTCGCGGCACGCAAAAGCGCGAACGGTGCTTCCTGTTGAGTTCATGCGCAGATCCGGAAGAGAATTTTGTGCACCCTCCTTCATTTCTATAGGAGGTTTTTTTGTGATGACAATAATTGTATCACACATGGAATGTTCTGCTGCCACAGGCAATATTATGTGTTTTTTGTTTTTGTTTTTTCTATCTCTGTATCTTTTCATGAAGATGCGAAGAAAAAAACTTGCTTAAACTTACTGACTTACATGTACAATAGGTTTAAAAGCGAAAACGGACTAACGAACGGTGGTTATTTTGACCTTGTAGTCTGGTTCTGTTGCCATAGGCTCCTATTTTATTTTATAGAATGACACTTGAGTGTTGTTTTGTTTAAGAGAAGAATTTTCCAAGATTCTACAGATAGGCTTGACCAATTTGGAGATAAATGCGCCATTTCTAGGTCATTTACCTAACATGTTTCATTTTACGAAGCCGTCAATCAATCAGTACATGCGCCACCTGTCATTCGCCACTGAAACATACAGCCTGTTTATTGAGCTTGCCAATTGTCTGGATATTTACCTGAAGACCCCACCTATAAGTTGACCTACGACACAATCACGATAGGCCCTATATCGAACGCTTTAATATTATTATGAAATAAAGATAGGCCTACCAAAATTTAGAAAAAATGTAAACCTGTTATATTGTGAAACGTCCAAATCTCTCAGATGCTGAATATTCTTCTCGAAATTTAGTTTGAAAAGCATCAGCAAGCATATAAAAATGAACGACAATCAATAAAGAGATGGAAACTACATGGGCTTTGCTCTGTCTTGTTCTACACTTGTTTACATCAGCTCGTGTGTCGCCTTCAAAAATACGCATGAACACCCTTTTCCCCAAACATATCAGCAGAAGGGTCTCTCTTGATCAAATGGAGATCTGCAACCTTCACTTTGTCTGCAATCTGATGTTGAGAGTCAGAAAAGGCCGTTAGCTGTTCAAATAGTGTTCATAGACAGAAAAGGGTGATAACTGTCACCCTGAGAAAGTCAGGAGTTAGTGCCATCGCTCTTTGTTTACGATCACCTTCAAAAACGATAAACATCATTTCTGAAGAGTGCACAATGAGTGTAAATTTAGCTTATCACCTTTTAAGGGTGATGAGGCAAAATAATCACCTTTAAAAGGTGATGACCATCATAATCCTCCAGTGGTGATCAGAACTGGCCATCACCCTTTTTCTGGCTGTGTTGGAGAATGAATTATTTGGTTCGAGGCGTGGCACTGTGTCTCAATTTATTGGCCTACATGCAGCTGTCATAAAACAGGACTCTCCTGGAATAAATAACAATAAGCAAAATAGGGTCTTAAAGCCAGAAACACGTTTTTATTCAATATTTTGGCTAAAATCTAAGTGTAGCAATCCATTATCAATGCCTCTTGTTCTAGAGGTCATTGTACCATGCCTCTGTATAGATACGGCACAAGCCAGGCCCGTAATCGTCCCAACCAATTGAAATTGTCAGTCCTAAACTAGGCCAACAAGTAGGTGCCGATAGTAGGGGCTATGTTGGGACACAAACTGCGGTCGGGAGATATGTATACGCATTAAATTAGAATTAAAAAATAATACTACACAAACTGTAGAGTTTTGAGCTAAACTATATATTGTACTGCTAAACCGGTTTCGTTCATTTTATGGATTTTTCAGTAGCAATGATATAAATATGTGAGGCTATACATATAGATGCCTTGCCGTTGAACATGTTAAAACGCAGTTTTATTTACAAATTATACACTGGAGACATACATATTTACAATATAATGGAGAAGACAAATGGTAAAACAATCTGTTATAATCCGACAATAATATAGAACAAAACCTAAACAATTAGCTACATTGCCCTGTAGTTGAACATCAGATGTCTGTTGAGTTAGTTCAGTTAGTTCACGTCCATGCATGGTTAGTTTTTATCGACAGTTGTCTGACATCTCCTTTTTCAGTCGATACATGCATAAAAGAAATAATTAATTGTTCAATTCCACAGCTCATATATCAATAAAGGTATTATTAACAGTTTAATTCACATTTGAACTTCTGAATGAAGTACTGTTCCTTTGACAGTCGCCTGACTGTATCATCGGATTTCATTTTGCAAAACGGAAAAATATAAATTTCGGTTCGTATTAAATTATATTCAGAACCTGTGACCTGGCATAACCGGAAAACTGTCTTGAAAATGACGATGGAAACAATATAAACGGGAGACCAAAGATGATATATTGTTTATCTTTTATCGACAATGATGATGCTGTCGACATATATGTATATGGCCCATTACTCGCCAATAAATGTCAATGATCTTTATCTTACGTTGGTCCGTTTTCACTTTTAAAGCTGCAATGTTGGAGACGTACAGCTTCCGGATCTGTGCATGAACTGAACCGGAAGCACCGTTTGCGTGTTCGCGTGCCGCGGGTCGCGACCTATCCTGAGGCGAGTATGCGAGAGTACGAGAACACGCGAATCGTAGGTCGCGACTTGCTAATGGCATCGTTCGGGTGTTCTCGTGTTGTCGTGCCGCGACCTTTTTGGTGGCCGCTATTAGCCATTCGCGCCTTCGCGTGTTCGCGTGTCGCGAGCTATCATGAGGCGAATATGCGAGAAGACGAGAACACGCGAATGGTAGGTCGCGACACGCTAATGGCATGTTCGCGTGTTCTCGTGCCGGGACCTTTTTGATGGCCGCTATCGGCCATTCGCGCCCCTAAATCTCCTATTTTCGCATTCTCGCCTGGCCAAATTCACAGGGCGAGATAGCGAGAACGCGAGTGACCGCTATCGGCTTCCATATGATAGTGAGCTAGCAGTCCTATAAATGTTTGTTCTGTGCACAGCAAAGACTGAGCTTGGTCGGTGACACTGTGATGGAGTTCCAACGCAAAAGAATACAATCGTAATACTAAACGTACACGTATGCGGTACACTTACTATAAAGTTTCATGGTACGGTACATGTACATGTGAGTGTAGGCAGAACATATACTGTTACATTTCACGCTTCGCTAAGCTGAGTTACGATGTTGAGTAGTCCTATTTGCTCAGCAATTTACACGTAAACTTAATTTCAAAGTTGGTTAACCACTTTACCTCACAAAACGCAACATAGTTCACAGATCCAGTCTATTAGGGGGTTTCACACTTCGCCCGGATCTTGTAGTATGGAATGTTGTGAATGTCGTCTGTATATCTCCCCTGGGATGTGCTGGAGAGGAGGGGGAAGCCACTCTGGTTTCCCTGGATGAGGGCAAATCCACACCCACAAAACACGGTTAGAGGTCAGGTGTAATTACAGGGGAAGACTCTGCAGTTCTTAGTAGATGACGTCTGTTCCTCCGTAGAACACTGCCTGCTGCTGACTGGACTATATAATACCTAGGACAGGCATGCTGCTCAGTTGCTATCGCAGGGTTCCACATACCATTTTTCCTAATACGAACACCATCTTTCACGCCCAACTTAGCCAACGGTTTTGCCCCGCGGTCATAGTACCGGTAGTACTTTTGTCTCTGCTGTACTTTAATCGAACACTGATCGAACACCTTAACTGGATTTGAAGGAAACTACCCACACAGCAAATTTTAACGGTCCACCAGTGGCCCACCATCGGCTGTACTGGTGGCCCTTTGATGGCCACCGCCAGAGGACCACCACAATTTTGCTCATCGGCCCACCAATGGCCCGATTACTTCGGTCCACCAATGGCAGCCACTTCTGTCCCGACAGTCGGTTTCCACTGGTGGCCCATTGTGGGCCACCGTCGAAGGACCACTAAAGTTTTGCTCATCGGCCCACCAGTGGCCTGATTACTTCGGTCCAGCAGTGGCTGCCACTGTTGACCCAATTGTTGGATTGACAATGGCTGCTATTTCTCACACGGCTGTTGATCAATCTTGCGATGATGTAAATACTCTAATAATTCAATGATAGGCAGTGATTTCCCCAGTGATTGAATTATTAGAGTATTTCCAGCATCACAAGAATGTTTCTGACTGATCAACATTCGAGTGAGCAGTGATACTCATTCCCCGAATTCCTCGAAGTCCTCAAATATTTCAATCACATCCAATTTTTAGACAAAATAAATCATTAAAGTAAATTTAATCACCCTCTAAAATCACTCAAATGATTATCAATTATTTCGTAATCATCATTATTCACAGGGTGATAAATTTAGTGTAATGATCGTATTTTGTCCAAAAATTGCATGTGATTGAAATATTCGAGGATTCGGTGTACTTTCAGCTAGACAATCAGCGGCACCTACTAATTAAGACGACATGATGTAGTCTTCTTTTCAAGAAGTAACATTTTCACCAAAGAAGGCTTGTAAGACTCCATTTTTCAGTTCAGAAGGTGATGATAAAGGAATAATCTCATTCTTTCGCCAGCTCTCATATCGAAGACTTTATTTCAGTCGATTGTCATGACACACAAAATGAAATAAAATCTTCGATAATTTTATATACAAAACAACATTCTTGGCCTAAAAAGTCCACGATCAATTTTTCCAAATGTTTTCAATGTTTTTGATGTTGTTCAAAATTTAAATTATATGTTTTCCAAGAATACTAAGTTTCTTAATTCAGACTTTATTGAAGAGACTACAAAATCACAACAAAATATTCAAAAGTCTAGTGGATATATTAAATTAAATCATAATTTTGGGATAAAGCAAATGCTTCAACCCGACCAT
Organism: Hanleya hanleyi; assembly: GCA_036873755.1. NCBI lineage: Eukaryota > Metazoa > Mollusca > Polyplacophora > Lepidopleurida > Hanleyidae > Hanleya > Hanleya hanleyi. Next base: position 5,838 of record JAVTVY010033961.1, read on the forward strand.
CTCCAGATATTTTGAATGATGCTGCTTTGTCAGCTCGGCTCCTTCGCCTGCCATCTTGATCACATGCATTATTCCGGCCGCCGACTGCTGTTTCAATCTCTTTCAGTTATCGTTAGTTTCCAGGTGATGTTTCCTCCTGCACTCTAAAACAGAAGTAGACAAGGCACTGGTCAGAATTATCCTGATATTAATGAATGAAAACAAGTACTTTTCTACAGTCAAGCTTTATACGAATGTAAGATCATCATATGAAGAATATCATCAGTGGTTGAATATATATCTCTGGCTAGTAATCATATTATCAAACTAAACCTCAAGGGAGAATTGCAAAAGCAAACCATTAATTAAAACAGTCTCAACCAGAGTTAACAGTGCGTGTAATGCTTAAATTCTCTTTAATTACAAAATGGGTTTCATTATAAACAAGACATCAACTGAGCCCAAGATATGCCCTTAAACATACAGAGACATACAGCTACATAGACACTAACAGGGCTATCCCCGAAAAGGAGAAAGGGGGGACTTATAATACCTGGGAGATAGCCTATGAGATAATGTGCAATAAAGGGATGCTTAGGTGATGATCATCAGATCAGCTGATCATTGATGTGTCAGTGATATTATAGGATTATCTGATTAACATGTTTCAGGAAATCATACAGCTTATCATGATACTCCATGATTTGAGGGCATAAGCTTGATCCTTATGGTGAACCTGTTTATGGTGTTTCAAAATCATACATGACGTGATAAGTGGCATTCACTAAAACGAATACCAGATGAAAGTGGTGGTTTCAACAATCAAGTCGCATAACTTGGTTGGATCAGGTCAAAAAGGGGCACGTGTACATCTTCATATGCATGGTGATGATAATATGTGGTAAATTCCTAAAGATTCTAACAAAATTTCTACCAGGAATTGTGTTGTGTTCACTAGAGACGGCAGTAGATAGAATGCAGACTCATTCTTCTTGGCCAAATAAAGAAAGGAGATGTAGTGTGAATTTGTAGTTCACTCTAACCAAATGTTAGCTATATAAATTGTATTTCTCATACTTACTGAACACAGTATTATTCAACAAAGTCCATGAACTTGTCCTTTGCCTGACCACTTCCGGCTATGGGCAGCATCAGTCCCCAATTTCGCTTTCATATGGTGGTGTGTCTGACATCATTTTCCCACAAAAGGCCTATAAGCACTAGTCTGAAATCAACATGAAAAGTACATGCATGATCATTTCACACATATATCATTCTTGCTGACAAATTAATTCAAATGTTCATGATGGTGAATTAATTCAAATGTGGATAGTTAATAGTTTGTGTTCAGTCGCTGAAAAATGCAAACACAAACTATACTATAACAACCTCCCAAAAATATTCTCTTAATAATCTGAGTACCCGATGGATAGAGGAAACAAGTCAAATTGGTCTGATAAATGAGGAGTGTATTCTGGAGCATCAACATGAAATTACATCATGGTTACCGACCCCTGGACTCATGCCCAGTCCTCCAAATTATTTCATTCTATTACATCATATATCACAATGGCCAAAGGGGGATAATTCTCAGGATACCACAAATACCCTGATCTAAATGGAGATAATAATATTTTATACATAATTTGTTTAATAAGTAAAACAAGGAATCAATTACAGCATACTATATTGTATCCTGGAAGATTTACTCACAACTGACTGAAACAGAATCTTGACTGCTGCCAATATATTTCAGTAACAGCTTTATTCATTAAGCAGGGCTCTGTTAAAAAAAAAGACAGAAATAAAATGAATTAGAGCAATGAAATTAAAGGAGTTGATTACATATAATCTGTAAACATGTAATCATTCAATACTTCTCAGTGGAAATTGCTGAATGCAAATCAAATTGACATGATTGAGGCTTTTTCATAGACAATTAAATTCCACGGTCGGGTAATATTTAATCTATAAGCATGGTTTCTCATAATGAAATAAAATAGGTAACAGAAGCTGAACGGCAGAATTCACTGAAATCTATCACAACATAGAACTTTATCTGTATGGGAAATATATCTAGAATATTCACCATCTTCAGTTCAAAATACCAAAACGGCTAATAATTATCTCTCATACAGTCTTTCTGTGATAATTTGCTATTATCCCTAACATTTAACATCGAAAACTAAGTTCTAAACAATCAAATATACCTCCAGTTATCGCTACGGAAATAAATCACTTCAGAGTTCACTTCATCAACTTGGACATTAAGGACTCGCGCGAACATGGATCAAGATGTGAAAACCCAAGTCATGTTTGTGTGGCAAAATCTATTGTTAAATCAGTATTCATCGTTCCCAGTTGATTCTATATTTAGTGCAAACATTTTTAGTGCAAAAAAAACACAAAGAACCCATAAGAACCCTAAACGAACCCATCAGAAGTTTGTTTAAAGTATAATAGGGGCTCCTCGTCCTTAAGACCGCATGGTCTGTAAAGTGACGTCACAAACAAAGTTCGTCCGGCGCTCACCACTGAACTTTCAGCGCTAAAATTTATAATTATACATATTTCTAAAGTATAAACTCGATGGAGGTTGACTCAGAACATTCTTAACTAATTATCTGCGAAATGTCAAGATAAAACAATCAACACATACCTGTAAAATAGCAGATTTCGTCTTCAATAAAATGGCATCTTACACTTGCCGGCTAACGCATCTCTCACTCAGGCAGACGATCACAGTGCCGCGCAAGGGAAGTAACTGAACACGAATTTCGCGCCCAAAGTCGGCATAAATTTCCCGCAGTAAATGACATTAATTTTATACGTAGGCCCATCATAAATGTTGTAGATATAATTGAATAATTATGCGATCAAACTGGTCAAAAATAATATAATTTGATTATCACTTTTGTTTTGATCAATGATTTTATATTAACCACCAAGTCGTCGGTGACGCTCCAAATGTATCAGCGGTCCGGCGTCGGGCCGTTTTCGGCTCCCGATGCCGCTCGTGCCACTAGAGCCCTCTCCTCTCCCACCAGTGTCCGCTATTGTTTGCTGTGTGGGTACAGATAGCCCTACAGGCACATCATATTTAGATCTATATCTCTACAAAAATGAAGCGGGCATTCTCTCTCGTCGATTTTATGACAAAAGAGATGATTACAATTTCGACATCGTAAACTATCCGTTTCTGGACAGTAATATTCCAGTGTGACCTGCATATGGCGTATACATATCTCGCTTAGTAGCATTTGCTAGATCCTGTGTTAAAGGTGACGATTTTAATCAACGTCACAAAACGCTGTTACAGAAACTCATAAAACAGGGCTATTCCACCAAACGCCTCCACTCAAAGTTTCTCAAATTTGGCGATACATATCGCGTGCTGATAGCAAAATACGAACGTAGCGTACAACATCTATGGCGCTACGTTTCGTAACTTGTGCCTAATTCCGCTTAACCCGGGGCTAGGGGCCGTATGAACCCATGTACTTTATTATTCTAGTGATATTGCCCTTAATTAAACAAACTCACACCAAAGCATATTTAGAGGTTTGGATGAAGACGGCCACGGCTTTATTGGCTAACTTACATGGTATAGTGTACCAAATCCCAGCGGGCTGATATATACTTTTAGTGCTGACCGTCTGCTATGTAATGACACATCAGCAACCCCCAGTATGATACATATTTTGTCTCATTAGATACCGTAGCACCCACGCTCCTAAACCCTAGGAGGGGTGACAACATAGAGTGATCAGCACACACTTACCGCTACCCACACCCACACTGGGTAGACAACACGTCCCTCGGGAAACACATCGAATGGACAGCCACATAACCGGATGCCCCGCGGGAATTCGTCAAGGTGGCACCCACCCACTCGGGAAACACATCGAGTGAAGATCACACATCACGTAGACTGCACGTCCCTCGGGAAACACATCGATTGGACAGCCACATAACCGGGTGCCCCGCGGGAATTCGTCGAGGTGGCACCCACCGAATGAGTTCTATCTCATATACAAACTTTCCTAACTGAAATCCCTATCTGCCCGCCAGAATTCGGCCACTAGAATGTGTCTAAACACATTCACCCACCAAGAATTCTACCTGCCTATTAATTTATTTAGTTTACAAATGCTTGAAATCATTCGCTCTGAGAATGGCAAATACTAAGGAATTGCGCATCCTACTTAAACCTAAAAGGTGAATTTTTGTTCCAAATGCCGTGACCACTATATATGGCTAACACGTTTTCATGTTGATATGAATGCACACTTGAACAGACTGCGAAGCACGATTCTTACTGAAACTGCCACTGGCAATGCCAAAATGTAGCTATGTCATGCTTACTTACGGGTGCTCTTATTGGTTGGCAATTGGCGTGAAACCCGACCACTTTCAAGTGTTCGATAACAGGCCCATTTCAGCGTGGGGCCCAAGGCCAGAGCTATATCCTGTGACACTTCCAACCAAACAATAACACTTGAAATACAGCGAATAGATGCATTGTATCCCACTGGCACAAAATCACCCTACCCACATTGACGTGATCATGTCCACAAATGGACTACACTCTTTTCTGTCCAAACACCACCGGTAATTCAATTCTGTCCTAACACCACCGGCAATTCAATTCTGTCCTATATATACTCCTGGACCGTGTGTTTTACTGTGGGGAATTGGTCTACTGAATACAAGATTGGCTAATTCTGGAACAATGCATGATATGGTGCACTTTCTGAGTGCTCTCACTGGTTGATGAATGGCATGAAACCCAACCATACCAAAGTGTTTGGTAAATGGTCAGAGGCCCAATCAGACAAAAGACATCATGTCATTAGAGATTGGAGAAAAATCATCTGGCATACTGGCCATCATTACCTATGTGTACTACATGTGTAGCTGCAGAAATGTTGCTCTCAAATGTCAAAGCCAGTAGGTCAAACTATTCCAGATATATTTGGAATAGTTCCTCATATCTCTAGTTTAACTGACTACACAGAGAGAGAGAGAGAGAGAGAAGTAAGGTTTAATGTCGCGTTCAGCAATATTTCAGCTTTATAGCGACGATCAAACAAAATTCTAAGTACTCAAGTCACTAACTTAATAATCCAACGCTTTAAAACATACACACATTAAAACTTATGTAACAGCTCGATTTCTCTCAAATAACCCAAGATGCAATCCTCCCTCACCCGACTAAAAAGATCTTCCAAAGTAGTCGCTCGAAAAACATCTCTTACAATCTTAGAATCTATGCATTCGATAAGAATAGGTTTCACCGTGAGATCATCATGGCATGGAACACACATTGGGACTGGCTCTGTTCGTCAGTTAACTGACTACATACTGAAATGTTCAATAAATAATATTTGAAGTCCCTGATTTCCGAGGATATTTTTTTTTTTTTTTTTGGGGGGGGGGACTATAGTTGACCTCTGGATTATATGTACCTCCTTAACGCATATTATCGGTTATTTCTCATCCTCTGTATACGATATATACAGTGCCGTGCAGTCTTATTGTACAAAAAACACAAAAGTAGCCTTCTACTGTAATCTGTCACTTGTACAAACAATTCAGCAGAATGAGAATCCTGACATCATTCTTACCGACATGACCGTCCTCTGCCCATCCTACTCAGAGTGCAAATACAAATACCTACAAGTCATTACCACAAGCAGTTCAACACAGATTGGCATGAATTAACAGGCTCTGTCTCATTCCATCAGAGGAAAAACTAACCTTAACTTTGTTGGCATGACAAACACTTTAGTACTCCATTTCTAATCTCATCATATCTTCTGCAAGCTGCATATGCTTTGTACATTGGCAAAGAATCCTAACTAACCTAACCACATCTTCACAACATCAAGGTTGATTTATTGAGCCAAAACCTTGACCATCTTACATAGACCACCGTGACGTTTCATCAACTTTTAATATAAACGAATCTGTTGTAACAAAATGGTTATGTGAAATAAGTGATCACATTGGTCAATATACACAGGATGTTCCTTTGCTGATTGGCTGAAATTTACAGTTTCAAATTTCTATGAACAAGATTCATTACCATGTGTACCACTGGTATTTAGGATAGAAATACCCTAGCTTGGCGAGAATGAACTGACCATGGTAAACAGGCCAATTTTGCAAGTTTCCTTCAAAATCAATATTCAGTATCTCATAATTTCCTCCAACGTCAAAAATTAAATTAAACCATCAAACCTGCATGGGGGTAGGGTCAAAGTGAAACTGCGGGTGCATGGTGCAAAATAGCACATTTGAATGGAAACACTGTGATAGAAACATACCTCTCCTATACCTGGTACATATATTGTGATACTTTGATTCAAATCAAGCCTATATACTTAACTGCTTTAGGAGAATGAACTCTCATCCCGAGACTGGGATGAAGAAACAAAACGTACTGCTCTTCTTTAGTTGCCCGTAATGTACCATAAAACTCAAATACTCGTACTCAATTCAATCACAATTCAAGTCACTCCGAGACTGTTACCAAATTACAGCTCTCCAAATTTTCACTGTGAGTGACATTGATTCAATTCACACTTGTACACTAACTTTCACCTTATGAATCATTCTCATCGAATGTATATATGAAGAAAATACGACCCTCTAGTCAACATAGGCTGAGTATTACCTGCCTATTAATTATAGTCAAGTATATGCACTTGGGGGTGTAAAAAAACACCAAAAAAAACACAATGTTAGAAATATGCTGACCTGGGATGAGTGAAATCCAAATACATGTAATAACTATCAATGAGACAAGGGCAATACTTCAATTTTAGGTATGATGATATATTACTTCTACTACTGAAATAACTGCAATAGCACTCAGCTATATATCCACTGGACGCCACTTTAATTTTCTTACAGCATCTGGAAAAAAAAGATTCCTAAAAACATGCCCCATCAGCAAAAATGATAAAACTGCATGCTGATAATTGTTTGAGTGATGCATTAACTGATAAATAACTTGAACATTTAACTCGCCCCATTTAAGTCATTTGCCCTGGCAAATTCCAACGGGGAACATGCACACACCATCTACTGTTGGCGCTACTTCAGAAGACCTGTGTTCTCGTATTTTCAGCCAGGAAACGGTACTTCACAGATTATCGTCGCGGGACAGTACTAGGTAACTATTAGCCCACTGCCAGGAATGGCTGTAGTTTCGAATGACTGTGTGTAGGGAAAACAGCCACGTCCACCTACACAGCAAAGGTTCTATAGCTAGGTAACCATCACAGATGGGAGGGGCTCATGTGAACACAAGTGAACAAGAAATTGTTATAACTCCAAAACTGAGATTGGGGAACCTCCAGAAGAAGAAGTTTATCTGTTCATCATAAATACATCCCCGCTTGAGTTGTTAACAGTAGTCACTAACAACAACAACAACAACAACAATTACATCAGTATACTGGTACGGTAACTATTATAGCCTTTATACGGCTGTCCCATTTAGGCCTACCCCATATTTAGTTTTGTCACAGACGTACACTCACCAAGTTACTTGGAAATCTTCCAAGTTGTCCTGTTCAGTTCACCAACCGTCCACATGGTACAAAGGTTCCTCGATTATTTATGTACGGCGTATTCCAACCGTTGAAACACGGACAGCACTTGACCGAGTTGATGGTGTTTGACCTCAATCGCACTCACTGCATGCCGCTACCGCGTGCCACACTGTACACAGCCGTACCCCACAGGCAACACAATCTGAAAAATAGTGTAAATAATCAAATATTTCCGCTTCGTGGACATCGCCTTCAGTTAAAAAACTAATTTCTCAAACCCGATGACAAGATGGATAGCAACAAGCTTGACCAAAAATACAGAAAAACTCCAAAAATGTGAAGACGAAATTAATCGTGTGTGTGTTCCACAAAACCCCGACGCGAGAGGCCGATGAATTCAAGGACCCCCCAACAGGAACAATTGCCTATGCAATTCAATCATGTGGCGACAACATGACAACTGCGCAGTCTATCACACCAAGGGAGGCTACTCTTACCAGTAAATCTCACAACTCCAACTGGGCAGGCAATACAGAATAAAGTGGTTTATCTTTAAAGGATAAACAGTATTACATGCAGATTAGATAATTAATTAAAATCGGCGACAATCGCCAATAAAATTGGCGACAGTCTGGTACACATTCCCACGGTTTCTAGTTGGTTTAAAAACAGTCTCCATGGAAGGGTTAAAAACACCTGCGTGTAAAAGATGATCATAAAATCTAAAACGTTCATTATCATAACGGGAACAGTAAAACAATAAATGGGGAATAGTATCCTCGACTAAACATTCATCACATAAACCCGTCTCATGGAGCTTAAATCTATGTAAATATATGCATTCGTGGGTAGATGACCAGACTGCGTTCTTAAAAATAAAACTTCCGATCGTCGGCACGATAGAGTAAAATCATGAGATAAAATAACAGACGGATTAAAAGGTGTCCCAGTCGTCTTGCCACATGCAGATAAACCGAGGTTTCAGCATTGATATTACCTCAGGTACAGATAGCTTGAGGGGAGATGTGATATTCGCCAAATTTAGTTTAGCAAGCGTATCTGCCTGTTCATTCCCCGGTATACCCACATGAGATGGAATCCAAGCAAATGATATATGAATGCCTTGGTGGAATAGCGTTGTATATACATGTAAAATTTCAAATAAAACCGGACAGGGTTTATTCCAGATAAAATGTACCATTGCTTGGAGAGAGCTAAGTGAGTCAGTAAAAATAACAACTCGAGCTGGTCTAAATTCAGATAAAAAACGAAGTGATAATAAAATACCCAAGAGTTCAGTTTTAAAAACAGAGACGTGGTCAGATACACGATAAAACTTAATATAATTAATCTCGGGTATGGTAAAAGAGAATCCAGTTTTCCCAGACTCTGGGCACTTCGATCCATCCGTAAAAATCTGTAGATACTGAGACCAATTATAAAAAATATATTCTTTTGCATACCGGTATGCTTCAATCTGATGTGGGGGGTCAGATTTCTTGATTCTATGATGTAAATCAAGATAAATATTGGGGCATTTTAATTGCCACGGGGGAAATTCAGTTGTAATATTTTGCTGTATATCCAAGTCATTAGTATCAAGTGTATTATGTAAAATATTTGATCTTATGCTAAATGGTTCTGGATGTTTTGTATTATCGGTGTAATATCGATCATATTTCGATGGGTTAAAAACAGATATTGCTGAATTGTTTTCAGAAGCTTTTAATTTCAGGGAATATTTAAGAGTCCGCATGCGCCGTCTGATATATAGGGGCCACTCATTACTCATAACCTGTAAAACATTAAGTGATGTTGTTCTGAGCGCCCCTGTACATATACGAAGTGCTGAGCACTGAACAGAGTCTAATTTTTCTTTCAGAGAGGCGCATGCGGAATCATATGCCTCACAACAATAATCCAGACGAGAGCGGATAAGAGCTCGATATATAAGTAAAAGTGATGTACGATCAGCCCCCCAGGATTTCCCCGACACAGAACGCATTAAATTTAAAACTTTGTGACACTTGTCAACAACAGATGTTATATGTTGCTGCCAAGTTAAACGTTTATCAAATATAACACCAAGATACTTAAATGAATTCGATACTTTAACAGCAGTGTTATTTAAAAGAAGGTCACTTTTACTTCGGACCATACGTTTGGTAAAAACAACAGCCTCAGTTTTGACCGAGGAAAACTTGAACCCCCACATCAGACTCCATTTCTTAATATCATTTAGAGCCATTTGAATATATTTCTCAGCAGTACTAAAATTACGGCATTTAAACCATATAGCCTTGTCATCGGCAAATAGCGAGCAATTTATTTTGGGATTGAGGGCAGATGGGAGGTCATTGATAGCAATATTAAAAAGCGTGGGAGATAAAACACTGCCCTGGGGCGTACCATTCTCCACTAAAACCAAGCGAGATAAATCGCGACGAATGCGTACACGAATAAAACGATTTGATAAAAAGCTCTTAACCCATCCCAACATCCCCATACCATGCATTTTGATTAAAAGACCACGTCTCCACACCATATCATAAGCTTTCTCTATATCTAAAAAAACGGATAAAAAGTATTCCTTATTTAACAATGACTTACGAATTGAATCTTCTAACGTAACAACATGGTATGTTGTACCCCGGTTCCGGCGGAATCCACTCTGTATAGAGGATAAAATATTATTTTTATCTGAAAACCATAGAAGGCGAGCATTAATCATTTTTTCCATAACTTTACACAAATTTGAAGTTAAAGCAATGGGCCTGTACGACGTAGGGAGAGAGGAGTCCTTACCAGGCTTAGGAACCGGTATAACTATGGCTCTCCCCCACGCCGCAGGAAAACGCATGCCAGACCAGACTGTATCATAAAATAAAAGTAATATATTAAGACATTGTTCTGGTAAATTTTTGATCATGCTATAAGATATGTTATCCTCTCCTGGAGAGGAATCTTTAGTGGAGTGTAAAGCCTGTTTTAGTTCAAGCATGGTAAAATCTTCGTTTATCGGCATGTCATCAAATGCAATATTATTAAAAGGGTGTTGAGTTTCCATATTTTGTTTATGGGTTAAAAACTCTGGATCATAATTATCAGAGCTGGAAACGTCCAATCTCTGCGTCTTATATAGGCTCTGGCTCCCAGAATCCATTGCCCGCCCAAACATGGCAGCTTCCATATAGCGAATGTGTACTCTCTTAAAAAAATAGATTGAATTTTCAATCTAATAGATTGAATTTTCAATCTATGACCGGTTGGAATTAGTGACCAATCTAACCAGATTGAAAATCAATCTTTTTTTAGATTGAAAATCGTCAATCTAACAAAGATTGAAAACTGTCATCTAATAGATTGAAAATTGTCAATCTAATAAACTGAAAATGGCAATCTATTAGATTGAAATTTGCAATCTAATAGACTGAAAATGGCAATCTATTAGATTGAAATGACAGTCTAATGAGACTGAAAATGTTAATCTAATAGATTGAAAATGCTAATGTAATAGATTGAAAATGACAATCTAATAGATTGAAAATGGTGGTCTAAAATATTGAAAATTTCAGTCTACTAGATTGGGAATGACAATCTAATAGAGTGAAAATGTCAATCTTAATGGATTGAAATGGCCATTATAAACGTTGGCCAAAAATATAATAAATGGCAGTCCAATCCAATAGATGGACATGTTCAACTTGTCTGTCGATTCATCTGTTCCGTTGGACAAGCTGCAACACAACATTTTCAGTGAGGATTTCCTACTCATTTTGACTGAATAAATAATCTGGCGATCAACCATTGTTTGTCCGACCAATAATATTGGTCCTATACCCAAAATATCACATGATGGTGAAATGGCAATCGATTGATAGACCACAATAATTTAGTCTGAGGAGCTTTACCTGAATCTAAAAGGAGAGTTTTCATAGATATCTGAAAATAATTACTGGAATTGAACTACAATAACAATGAATACAAATTGCAGGATAAGAACGTTTATTCTTCAGTTTTCGTGAAATTCATGAATAACATTTGATGGTGTCAATACAATAATTTGATAGCAAGTCACTGAAGTTGTATCCCAGGTCACACCCTATCTGCCTTGTTGCTCGTTTATATCGGAGAACAAGACCATTTCCAAACCATGGCACCCATTTCTCTCGAAATGATAGAATCCAGATAATTAATCAGACCTGGACCTGGGCCTTATTTCTCCAAATTATTACAAACCTTAACTTCAGGCATCTGTGGAGAGAAATTTTGTTGAAACTCACTCTACACATTTTACTAGCTATATCTGTTCAGTTCTTGGGACAAATAACATTGTTTCTTCTTGCAAGTCTAAAAACGCTGTTAAACAAATTAGAAGAAATACGTTATTCCCACATACAGCGACAAGTCAGATAGGGAGCTACTTTGTCTATGCGAATTAACTATATCGAGTTGCACTGCGATAATAAAATTCATTGATAAGGACATATTCATCTAGCCCATCGAAGAAACTTTTTCCCGGTTCTATAATATTCCACTCACAGTACAAACATGGTAATCTTTTGATTATGCCGCAATGACCCATTATTTCCACATTCCATATCAGGTCATTCAAAATAGTTTTCATGAAACATATCGAATATCAGTTATGCCAATTGAGTGCAGGATTAGTGAGTGATTGAAAAGAATTTAATATTTCAGCTATATCGCGACGAACCAACTAAGCACCACCCAGCCAAGTTGCGTTCCTGCTACTCCAAAGAAATATTTGAAGCAGCATGGAACCAGACACCCTCCATCCACCCTATAAAACACTGATGACAGCACAAAAGACGCAGACCGGATGCTATATATTACAGTGCTAGACATCACATTATCAAGTTCATGTTGCTTTTCTGAAAAATGCATTGAAGCAACAGGAACCTGATGTAACAGGCATTACCTTTAGGCTTGTGATGTTGCTTACTACGAACAATCACAATCACACTCCGAGCCATTTTCAAGCAGGTTACGGCCTTCGCCGTTGCCGAGCAAGTGTGGTAATTGTGGGTTTCAAGTTTCTTTCTTGAAAACTTCGACCAATCCCAGAAACCTCTATGAAAAGTCAAATATAACCTAGTTCTTACAACTTTTTAGCATCAAAAAAGTATGGGGTGTGGGGACCATTTGCACCCATCACCTATCAGTCATATCACGACGTTGGGTCCTATTCCTTTTCACACCCGGGAACCACACAAAAAAATGAACTTGGAACCAAATATATCAAGGCAACGTGTAAACTGTGTCGAAAACATCATGGGACAATTTTGCAATATCCTTCGGTTTGTTAATGAAAATCATCTCTCAAATTGCACCATTTCAAGTTTAAAGGTAAGATACAACCTCCTCTTCCCCTCCCCCACCCCTCTCTCTGGCATTTCGTTTTCGACTTTTTCTGCCCATCGTCATCGCTAATTATTACATGGATTCTCGTGGATTCTCGTGAATAAGTTTTACGGGAATCCAAATGGATTCTGGTGAGATTTGACGAAAAACAAGGCCTGCTGTCTGTATAAGATGTAAAACAGACCCCGACCAGGATGTTGCACTGACCCTTCTTCCGGGTTACAGATCTGTGTAAAAAATACACCAGTACAGACAGGCCACATATATCACAATCACCATCTTTGAAACTTTCTATGAAATCCATAACTGCTGGCTAGTCCTCTCCGACTTTAATAATTTTCTCCCTGAAACATGTCTCCCACTTTGTCAAGAAAAGATTATTGGAGTCTGGGTATAGCATGTTGAACTCCATATTAACAAATCCGGTTCAATATTCTTGGATACATGTCTATCACTTCTGTTATTGTCCGTCCAGCCACTATTTCCGTCCTATTGTGAGAATGAGTCTCCATGAAGAATTGCCGATGATTTCCTAGGTTGGTTGTTGCTGGCATATATCTCATCTAATTCACCTTCTGATGCAGTGTTATAACTTAAAACTTGCCCACTTGCCCGGGGCAACCATAATATGCTGGCAGCAAATGAAACTGAATTTTTACTTGCCCGACATGGTAAGCGAATCCGGTTCCAATCAAATGAGTAAGTCAGTGAATAGAATTAACGTTGCTTTCAACAATATTTCAGCTATATCGCGACGAACCAACCAAGTACCACCCAGCCAAGTCTTCGAAGCAGCATGGAACCAGACACCCTCCATCCACCCTATATAACACTGAGGACAAGACACAGACAGGATGCTTACATGGCACAACTAGAGGTTCCGCTTTGACCCTTGAGTTGCCGCTCCGGCATGAAACCTATGCTGGTTGTTTTTTGGAGCAAAAACATACGTCTCCCCCAACCTCCACCTTGCCTTGAATGGGCACATAATTTAAGGGAAAGTGCTATAAAATGAATGTAGCAATAAGTATCTTAAACAAAGCTGCGTATCTAAAAATATTAATTACAAAGAAGCGATTTTCATTGTACATACATGTACAAGTAGATGAACGGAGGGACGGACAACGGACACGGATGGATGCATGCACACATACACTAAAACCTGATCAAATGCCGGGGCTATCCCAATGAAGCTTCCATCCAAGTTTGGTGAAATTCCATCCAATAGTTCTCAAGATATCTTGCAGACAAAGCCTGTATATACATGTACAAGCAGATGGACGGACGGACGGACACCGGACGAACGCATGCACACACACCAAAACCTAGTTAAATGAGGGGGCTATCCCAATGAAGCTTCCATCCAAGTTTGGTGAAATTCTGTTCAGTAGTTCTCCAGATATCTTGCAGACAAGCCCTGTATATACATGTACAAGTAGATGGACGGACGGACGGACACCGGACATGGATGAATGCACGCACACACACCAAAACCTAATCAAATGAGGGGGCTATCCCACTGTAGCTTCCATCCAAGTGGGGTGAGATTCCGTCCAGTAGTTCTCAAGATATCTTGCAGACAAGCCCTGTATATACATGTACAAGTAGATGGACGGACGGACGGACAACGGACATGGATGAATGCACGCACACACACCAAAACCTAATCAAATGAGGGGGCTATCCCACTGAAGCTTCCATCCAAGTTTGGTGAAATTCCGTCCAGTAGTTCTCAAGATATCTTGCAGACAAGGCCTGTATATACATGTACAAGTAGATGGGCGGACGGACGGACACCGGACACGGATGAACGCATGCACACACACCAAAACCTAGTCAAATGAGGGGGCTATCCCAATGAAGCTTCCATCCAAGTTTGGTGAAATTCCGTCCAGTAGTTCTCCAGATATCTTGCAGACAAGCCCTGTATATACATGTACAAGCAGATGGACGGACGGACGGACGGACCGGACATGGATGAATGCACGCACACACACCAAAACCTAATCAAATGAGGGGGCTATCCCACTGAAGCTTCCATCCAAGTGGGGTGAAATTCCGTCCAGTAGTTCTCAAGATATCTTGCAGACAAGGCCTGTATATACATGTACAAGTAGATGGACGGATGGACGGACACCGGACACGGATGAATGCACCACATACACCAAAACCTAATCAAATGAGGGGGCTATCCCAATGAAGCTTCCATCCAAGTTTGGTAAAATTCCGTCCAGTAGTTCTCCAGATATCTTGCAGACAAGCCCTGTATATACATGTACAAGTAGATGGACGGACGGACGGACACCGGACATGGATGAATGCAAGCACACACACCAAAACCTAATCAAATGAGGGGGCTATCCCACTGAAGCTTCCATCCAAGTGGGGTGAAATTCCGTCCAGTAGTTCTCAAGATATCTTGCAGACAAGGCCTGTATATACATGTACAAGTAGATGGACGGACGGACGGACACCGGATACGGATGAATGCACGCACATACACCAAAACCTAATCAAATGAGGGGGCTATCCCAATGAAGCTTCCATCCAAGTTTGGTGAAATTCCATCCAGTAGTTCTCAAGATATCTTGCAGACAAGGCAAGGGGACGGACAGACATCCATCCAGACAGACAGACAGACAGACAGACAGCACAAACACTAGATGTCTCCCCCCAACATAGTTGGGGGAGACATAATAAAGACAAGTGATATTACAGTGTTAGACATCGCATTCTCAAGTTCCTGTTGCTTCTCAGCAAAATGCATTGAAGCAACAGGAACCTGAACCCACCCAACCACCCACCATGGCACAATAAAGACAAGTGATATTACAGTGCTGGACAACACATTATCAAGTTCATGTTGCTTCTCAGCAAAATGCGTTGAAGCAACAGGAACCAGTGCTCACCCAACCACCTTGGGCGAAATGGAAACAACCCTGCATGCTCTCTTCAAATTCATTTTAGCATAGTGCTCATGGCTATGCCGGTCCACCTCTACTGCAGTAGTTGATGCCAAACAGACTCACAGGCTACATTTCTCAATTAAGGTCACCACAGCAATTCTCAGCAATGTCCTCCTTTGTTGGCTTGTAAGTAATCCTCCGCCTTCGAGTTTTTCTGCAATCTTTGCTCCATCTAAATGTCTTGAAACAACACCTTTCACATTGAATATAATACACCTGATAAAGTATATCAACTTCCTTCAAATTTTGCAAGTTGGTTCTCGTCATGAGCAAATCGGAGCCACACTACACAGCGTGAGTGAATAGAATTTAACATCGCTTTCAACAATATTTCAGATATCAGGACGAACCAACTAAGCACCACCCAGCTCAGTTGTGTTCCTGCTACTTCAAAGAAGAAATCTTTGAAGCAGCATGGAACCACACACCCTCCATCCACCCTATAAAACACTGAGGACAGCGCACAAGACACAGACAGGACGCTTACATGGTGCAATTAAGACAAGTGATATTACAGTGCTGGACAACACATTATCAAGTTCATGTTGCTTCTCCGCAAAATGCGTTGAAGCAACAGGAACCAGCGCCCACCCAACCACCCGCTCCAATCAAATGATTGCAAAGTCCCATCTTTCAGTAATGAATGTACAAGTATCTTTCTAATTGTGTATCTCAATCCAGATATCTATCCCCATCATAATTTGTCTCCATTAGAGATGAAACTAACATGACAGAGCAAAGTGAGAAAGAGGATTTGTAGATACTGAAAATTTGAAAATTTTGTGACAATGACTTCAAATTAGAGATTTAACACAATAAAACAGTTGGGGTGAAAAACGTATTAAAGCTGTAACCTCTCACCCATGACGTCAGAGTCTGATTACGATAACGTTGCACATCAAATAGTAATTCTGTCGGACATCCTATTATGTGACGTGCAATGCACAACAATTGTGTATGACATCATCATGATGTCAACAAAGACATTACCTTTCAGCCTGTGACGTTGCTCGCTATGAACGATCATAATCAGGCTCCGATGTCATTTTCAAGCAGGTTACGGCCTTCACCGTTGCCGCACAAGTGTGGTAACTGTGGGTTTCAAGTTTGTTTTTTGAAAACTTCGACCAATCCCAGAAACAGTAAACTGCTATGAAAAGTCAAATATAACCTCTTTCAACTATTTAGCATCAAATAAGTGTAGGGTGTGGGGACCATTTGGCCACTGTTAATTAATTGTTTGTTTCTCGTAACCTTGCTTGTAAAAATACACATGCTGAGTGCGATAATTATTAATTATTAACTATTAACTTGCAAACCAATTGTATACAAATATGAAGAAAATGGGCAAGTTTTACTCATGAAAATGTAAATCCCTCATGGATTTTAATCATTTGCCCTCAAAGTATAGATGAGGGCTGCATGGTTACGGGAAACGAACCATTAATTATCAGCGGCCTTTGGTAGAACCTTCAGTCCTCAATCATGGTGGCTCTGATTGCCGTTCCCAAGGCACGCACTTGTGGTTTAGCATCTGCAGGTTTCACAAGCCCGTAAATCATGGATGAAATGAATTCCCAAAACTGAAGTAAACAACTGGAATATTCTACATTGAAGACATAGTGAGCTTTGAAGAGTTTATCAAAAGCCTCTACTGTAGTCTGGCCAATCGACAGAGCCAAATGGTCTGCAACAAGGAAGAACTGTTTTGGCTTCTTTGATGGGCCAAGTCCCAGCATGAATGGTTGCTTGTAGGTTTCATCTTTCTTCAACACATGGGCTTCTACATCAGTGCCTTCCTGGTGCAAGGATGAAAACAGGAAAATCGACTGTTACTGTAACGTTGGTAGTGAAATTCAGTTGGGGAAATGTTACTTCTCTAGTTACCACATTTGCATTATGGTTATAAAGTGGTTAGTTGTTGTGCTTTTAAAGCAATTTTTCAAAAAGAACTTCTATCGCCTTGGGGAGCATCCATAAGGTCAACTTGCTCACTGGGCTGAACTGGGCTTAGCACCCCAGCCATAAGTAACTCTTCAATGTTGGCAGGTGACCAGGTTTCAGCCCACACCAGTCTTATCATTGGATATGATGTTCTTAATATTTAACTCTCAAATTCCATTGCGTGTGTCCATGGTTTGGTTTCCATATCAATTTACTTCGGTGTAATAACTGTGAAATTAATCTATGGTCCTGTATGAGAAGATAACAGGCACACAAACAATCGTTTGCACATGAGTGATGTTATTGCAAATTTACTTCCGGAAGAGTTTCCCTGCCCACAAAGGTCAACGGCAATGCGTTTTTGCAGTGACAAAACATTATGTCACAATATCACTGGGGCAGTTGTCATAAAGTATGTATGCCTAAAATATTGAATTCAATTTGTAGAGCCCGCATATTTCATTAATCTTTGAAGACAGTAGAGTTCAATTCAGATTAAGTCGTCACATTATCTGGTGTACAAAGTCGGCAAGGGCATTTCCAGAACATATCAACATGATCAACTTTAATTTAAATTGCCCCTTTTGACCCCCGCCTTTCCCTTTCAAGAGTGGGCACACTTCATGAATGTTCAAATGTGAATCAAGTAACATCTGCAAACTTACAGGCACTATCTGTACAAGATGTAAAACAGACCCCGACCTAGATGTTGCACTGTTGCACTGACCCTTCTTCCGGGTTACAGATCTGTGTAATAAATACACTAGTACAGTCAGGCCACAGAGATCACCTAGAAAATATAAAGGTTGGCTTTAGGTTGGATATGTCTGGTGAGCAACAGACTTGGGATCATAGATGTCAAATAGAAGTGTACAATCACCATGATGAAGAGCGAACATCTGGAAATCCATGCAGATATTTAAAGGATGTCCCATGTTAAAAAATAAAACGAAAATGATGTGCCTTCTGCCCCTTCTACATCTGGGAACAATCATGCTGTAGCAGTTCAACATGTATTCAATTTATTTCAAAAAAAGGAGATGTATGAACTACAAGCTATCATCATATGCCCAAATTTGGTGGAAATTCTAGAGACCTGCTGCATGTTTTGCCTGTCATGGACCATTTGAGTTTCAGGAAAAAAAATAATAAACGAGAGATCCTGAAGGATCTTGGCGCCCACCATTGTCCGATAATTGTAAGCTAATGACAAGAGGATCTTTTTGTCCATTGTTACTGGGAACAAGAGATTGATTTGTAATTTTGTTTACAGAATTTCGAATCTGAGCGAAAAAGAGACACTGGAAAACACCAAGATATCTTTCGAAGTTTCAGGAGTTTCAAGATTTCTAGAAACTGTATTTATGTCGGTTGTTATAGTACAAGACTACAAGTTAGTCTGAAAGTGAATGTGCATGTACGGAGGATCCTTCGTCTTCGTTTTGTAGTATTTTTTTTTTTTTGTATTTTTGCACGTGTCATCATTGGATACTGGAAGCGAAGACAAATATCTCTTTGACACTTTGGCATGAGCTATGAAACATACTTAAGATTTTATAATTAGGAACGAATGCTAATTCTGTTCTGTTTACTGTGCTAGTTTGAGACATCTCTTTTAAGATACCATGCTCGAAAATAGTAAGATGGTACAATACTTAATACAGAAGGGATCCGGTCCGCGCAGTCAATTTGAAACTTCGAAAGTGTCTGAATCCTGATTATCTACCTTGGATAGAAACATGCAGTAGTCTACAGTTGTCGAGTTGTGACGTTGTGTCACAAGAGTGACGTCCCTTCATGTAGCCGACCCCGGCAGACGAAAAGGTGGGGCAGTTCACTTGCAAACTGCATGGACTAAAGAAAACTCGAAGAAATACTTTTTAATTCCGAATTATTTGAAATCCTTGATATGGAAGGTACGGATATTCTCTATAGTCAATATATAGAATATGCCCTACCGTTTCATCCACCGACTCTTGTGATGCAACGTCACAACTCGGAAATACCGTAATAATTTGAAGCGTAACTTGGATTTTTGAATCGGACCAAAAAAGGTATCTTGGACAACTAGGCCCCATGTGGGACCTGTGTACCAAATTTCAGAAAGATCCATGCAGTACTTCTTGAGAAATCACGATAACAAAGTTTCATGAGGAAATCCAAGATGGGCGCCTGGTGTCCATATTAGATTTTCGAATAGGATCGAAAAAGGTATTTTGCACAACTAGACCCCAAGGGGAACCTATGTACCAAATTTGAGAAATATCCCAGCAGTACTTCCTGAGGAATCACGATAACAAAGTTGCATGAGGAAATCCAAGATGGCTGCCTGGTGGCCATATTGGATTTTCGAATAGGACCAGAAAAGGTATCCTGCACAACTAGACCCCAAGGGGAACCAGTGTACCAAAATTCGAGATAGATCCATGAAATAGTTCCTGAGAAATCGTGATAACAAGGTTTCATGAGAAAATCCAAAAACAATCTCGGGAACTGGAGTGTTTCACAAGCCCCTTGTTCAGACTTTGGCACGCAATAAGTTGACAATCCCCAATTAAGTTAAGTTTCACTGAACAACCTTCGTGTCGGTCTAGTTGATTTTTGACATTATTGGTTCAGCTGCGCAAACAAAGTGGCTGCAGTGCCCTTAGTATATTCACACATTTGGCCTTGCTGCCTGGTCCATTGGCCTTGATGCCCCCAAAATCCGGTCAATATACAAGGTCAAAGTGGCCTTGCCCTATTTTCCCCCAAATTCAAAGCCTGCTAGATGCTACAATTATTTATTATTAATTATTAAACTGCAAACCAATTGTATATGAATATAAAGAAAATGATTATGAGTAAGTTATATTTTACTTATTTGCCCTCAAAATATAGACGAGGGCTGGTCATGCTAAACAACTGATCAAGTGACAATGGCCTAAGTGCAAAAACTCAATTTTCCAAAATAATAATATTTCAAAGAACAAAAAACTCATTTTTTCATAGTTTTGATACTTGGGGGGGGGGGGGGACACATATTTGATCAGAATATGCGATATGTTTCATATAATTAATTGTTCAATTTACACTTAAGCAGATACAAGAACACCAGATATTTTCCTGTACAATGTATCTCTTCTAACTTCTGACCATCATGTTCTGACTGACGTCCAGTTCTCAATAATAGGATGTTTGCCTTGCATGGCCTATTCTTCCAATAATGCAACCTCATTCTGTGAACAAACAATCTTTCTATCAGGCAGTGCTGGCCGTGAGAGGCGAGCGGTCGCTCGCACGCGCCTCATGCTCGCCTAAATTCCGATTATGGCGAGTATTGAAGCACTCGCCATAATTTGTGCAAAATTTTTTTAGTCAAAGTCCAAATGTGAACCATTTTCACTACCAAAATATTGTTTAGAAGAATGTCCAATTACAGATTAGGGAGACCTAAACTATCAAGGTCCAGTGACTTAGTCACAAGCGTGTCAGTTGTCATCATGTTTCATTCTGAAAGTAAAACTCCGGGTATGTTGTTGTTGTTGTAAATCTACACTTGCCTCATGGTGGACTTCTGTGCTATTTGCACAGTTACTCTGGCCGCAATAAGCTCTTGTATATTACTTCATATCCTTTGCTTTATACTGGTGTCAGTTTTATTGAGTTCTGGTCAACAACTTTTCAATTGCCAGTCTCAAAAAACATCATTTGCAGTCCTCCATCACAGAGAGCACATGGTTATACAAATTCACCAAATTGCGGATTTGAGAAAGATCCGGAACCGGACTTTCAGAAAAATTAGCGAGCAGACTTTGCAAATAGTTTCTGTAGTCAGTGTTTATACTTTAATTTGTTATTTATAAATCTAAAATGTCAATTATCATCTGCTACAAAAGGAACCATAACTTAAGAAAAACCTAATAAACACACTGACAGAGCTACAAAAGTGATGTATTCTCATTTTACCGATAATAAGAAAATGTTTTCCTGGCTCCTGGAGTCGTAATTTGGCAGTATAATTTGGAGTCACTCGCCTAAACATTTTCCAAGGAGAGTGATCGTCACTCGCCCATACTCGCCTTACAGCTTTTTGAGGTGAGTGATGGATAGCTCTCCTGCATTTTCCTCATGGCCAGCACTGCCAGGCATAAAATCAGGACACGCTTATGACCATATAAACTTCCCGTCCAACTAGTCCACGTATACATAACAACAACAACACCAGCAAACCTTGGGATCGCGGAATTGTCTGTTTTTATGATCGTCACAAATGTTGTGTTGGACACACATTTAACTGAAAACAAGTTGAAAAACTAAATGGTATATAAAGGACAAGTGTTTAGTCTCCCGAGATTTTCAAATCCGTGTGGGTAATGATGAAAATGAGCCGTCAAAAAACGAAAATGTCATGGGACTGATGGCGAACACTTGACAGGGATATACATTCATCTTTAACCCTTTCACCGATTAAACCCGGTGTACGGGGATAACGAGAGTGCCACCCGTACGACCATCCCCGGTTGATCGGGTTAGCTTTAAACCTGTTGGCCATCACGATGGGTACAGCATTTTTATTTTTTTGCATTCGTTTTAACGGAAACCTATCAAACACTGTATACTTCTGGAAAGTCAAAACCTTGATCAATTTGATTCTCGAAATTGTTTGTTTGTTCCGCAAAAGAAATAAAGCAAAATTAGATGTTGAACGAAAAAAATCGGAGCGAAAAATGCGTTTTTTTCCACATACCGTGTGACGGGCCTCTCGGCAGCAAGCCGCAGAAATGAAAACCTCAAACCTCATCCTAACTCCTGTATTTTTGATGTTACACGACTGGTAAAGCGTGGTGAACATTCCCCAGACGATTAAAACTGCCAACGACAACCGGCAAAGTTTATTTCCATATTTTTACGAGTCTTGATCCACAAAGTTTGACAACCAACTTTCTATTTCGCCCAAGATGGTTGCCGCTTTCGGACGACGAGCCAATCGGTATGCGTAATTTCGCCCACGTGACCTCCATCCGCCACCAGATAAGAAGCGCGTAGACAGTGGCTGGAAAAATTTAATTACATCATTTTCAATCCAATCGTATCCTCCGTTTTATTTTTGCCATCCGTCCCAGATCATGTCATGTACAGAAAGGGGAAAGCCCACGCTTTCGAATGAGAGGTCAAACATTGCAAATGGCCGAGTACAACTCGAGATAAACACTGTCAAATGCGATCGAAAAAAGACGATTTCTCCGTTGAATTTTGACGTTTTCAAGTCGAGAAAGCCGGGGAAAGCGCATTCTCTTGAAGTAAAACCTAATTTTGTATGCTATTTGATTTATTTTGCTATAAAACTGGAGCAAATAACACCGGAGTGTTCATTGTGGAGACGGGGTCCCTATGTTTTTCTACAAATCTCAGACGCAAACACGTTTTCTAACATTCCAAAGACAACATATACAAATTTTAACAGTTCTCAGGGAATTGATCATCAGCAGGTCACTTTTGTCAGGGGAAATAATCGGTGAAAGGGTTAAGGATCGACAGGAACAAATAGGCCAACTTTATGAATTATGACACCTTATATTGTTCTACAGGTCGTCCTTTCTAAACAATATTTAAAGTAAAATGTATATTTATTTGTACTTATTACCGCAAAATAATTCGCATGTCGACTGTCTAACAACGGTATTATTAGTTACACAGTTTGTCAGTGATCCAATACAGAACTTAGTAAAATTTACATCGGGCGAGGCGTCAGCCGAGCACAATATAAATTTTACTAACCCCATATATTTCGGTATCGGGTCACTGACAAACTGTGTAACGAATTTATACGGCTGAAGACCCTTTCTGAGCACCCTAATGTCCATAGGCAAATTCTTTGATAAAGGACTTCTTGTGAGCAACTTTGGTCCTATGTTGTTGTTGCTCACAAAACAAAAATAACTATGTAAAGTGACACATTAATGCAATATTCATTGGCGTTGATCATCGCTGATTACGATGAAATACAAGCTATTCACATTAGGAATGCTATTTAATTTATAACTACGGCTGCTGAAGCTCACCTTTATTACAAATACTTTTCAAAATGAAGCTCGAGAATTAATCAACGAGAGACAGCTGGCACCAGAGCTTTGAGATTGGAGCTACTGTAAAGGGAGATAACCTAGTTACCCACCTCGAATTACAATCGACGGCAGTGGATGGAAAAATATGGGGTGACCATGATCGCTCATTTTCATTGGACGATTTTTCTGAAGCGGGATAAATGAAGATACAAACACGTGTTCTGCATTCCGTTGTGCCTCAAAAGAGATATTTTTATTGGTCAGAATTTGAAATGAAGTCGGTCATTGGATAAGGCCAGACCCCATCCATCTCTATGCTAATACCGACTCGATACCCAACTTCAGTTCACTCAAGACGGTTTCTTGAAAATTAACAACAATAACAAGACGATTTTGCTCGAGAATTTGTCATTACAGTCCAACTTTTTTATTTGGTAACTAAACTTAAAAAACTTTTATTGGAAAAAATTTTGTTCAGAAAAAATTAAGTTTTGTTCACGCACGCATTTTCCCCTCGATGAAAAAAACTCTCAAAATTTTACAAAAACTCAATTTACAATAGTTTTTCATTGGGTTGGGGTTACCCCGAAATGGTTTCTGTCGTCAGTGTTTTTAATTTAATTCGTTATTTATGAAGTCTAAAGTGTCAGCCATCATCACCTACAACATGTACAAAAGGGTCAATAACTGAAGAAAAACCTACATAATAAACACAGAGCTGCAAAAGTGATGTTTTCTCATTTTGCCTGTAATAAACAGGGGTCAAAATGTGATGTTTTCTCATTTTGCCTGTAATAAACAGGGGTCAAAATGTTCCAGATTTCCATATCATTCAGTGGATGACCTCGTGAAAAATTGAGGTAATCCCATTGAGATTGCGGTCATCCATTGTTTGATGCATGCTTGATTAGGCCTTTCGCTTTTTATTTGTTGGTTCACGGATCCGCCGACCCACTTTTTCCGAAAAGTGGGGGGGAAAAAAATCACGATTTTGTGCTTTTTTATTTCCGCCGACGTACAAATTTGCTACTGACTTTATTTTTATATCCTCCGACAAAAAAAAAATCACAATTCTCGACAAGATGACTCAGTGGGAAGGCTGAGGTATACAAAAATATATACTGTCGAAGAGTGAAACTTCAGACACGAGGTATCTGTAGACATCGCGCATCCATCTTGGACATTTCAAGGGAGATAATTCTGCAAAGTTGTTGTGGCGCGCTGTCACAAAATGGCGGAAATAGCGGACAGTTTTTACATCTGTGACTGTCGTCGTAAAGAAAGGGGCGGAAGTCAAGACTATAGATCTTTTCAGCAATGTAACGAGCGGTAGCGATACTGTTGGGGACATCGTCTGCAAATGTATTACATCGGCTGGCAGGGTTTCCTCCGTGAAGTCGTCAAAACATGAAGATGGTGCCGTCTCTGAATGTGACCGGTCTACCCCGATGTCAGTGTTGCACTCGTTCAGGAGTAAATAAAATCGCCCTATGGTAAATCCATGCGGTTTTTTCTTGTATACTCCTTTTCGCAGTTACAAATTTACAACAACAACCCCATGTTAAACGCACTGCATTCTGGGATATGAGAGGTGATACTTTCACTTCCTGTGCCGCTAGAATACAAGAAAAAACGCATGGATTTACCATAGGGCGATGTCATGAAGGAATGTCAACACAAGTACGTTATGTATGGACACCCTGCTTAAAAAACAGACCAATTTATGCGGTGATTGAAGAGATGACTGACCAAAACTGCCTGTTCAGTGCGGTTTACACTGATAATTTCTGGCCACGATCTTGTGATAGTGAAAAGTAACAGTTGTTGGGATGACACATCGACATAAGCTATAGGATGTCCTCGTTCAATGGCATACAACTTTGGCACATTTCGTGTGCTGGTTCGATCGCCCGGTTAGACCGATCTAAAATAAGGTGTTTTTTTCTCTCGGCGTCATTTTCGAGGCCATGTTATTCACCTGGTCCGTTGTATAGGGTATACTATAAAGTGTAATTTTCCATGCTTGGCAAACATGGGCTCGCGCTTTAACTCATTCGGTACCGTAAGCGCCATTTGGCGTCACAGATCTGGGCCTCCTCAACCCCATGGACGCCATATGGCGCAAAACATAACTGTCGTGGGAAAATAGAATTTTCATATCTAAGCATTGTCAAATGTAATTAACGGCCTATATGTTCACGAAGCTAATTTTCTGACTTAACAATTTCTGGAATTTGGATTGGACTAACAGAGAAATTATTTTAAGATCGTTGTTTGAAAATGCAGATAAAAAATAATATCACGAAAATGTCTAAAATGAAGTCGGCCGTATACACTGCTGTTGGAATTCTTATTTTCCTGGTCTATTCAGGAAGAAATATCCCGTAAATCATACATATATCGAAAGATAAGATTGCTATCTATCCGATTAAATATAAAGCATTTTCGTATTGAATGAAAAATATAACGAAATAAAACTATAATCCGAGAAGAGATCTGTGAGAAAATCGTGCAGTTTTGGCAGACATTTGCAATATGTTCAAATACCTGGAAGTTGCATCCGATTCCTTGAGAAATCCGACGAATTCACGAGATATTTTCTGTCAGATTTTCTGTCAAGGTACAGGTCCATTGTTGAGAATTCCTATGAATTTAAATTTTAAAATTTAAAAAAATTAAAATTTTAAATTTTCAAACAAATCTCTGACAAAAAAGTGCTACTTAGCCCTGTGATTCAAAGTACAAAAACAAGATGGAATTTACTTCACAAAATAATTTTGCTGACTTTTTCTTGCCGAAGTTATTCTCTCTGATATTGAAATTACGTGCATTATTTTTTCCGTGTTGTTGCTGAAGTAGACCTCCCATCAATCACCACAGTTGTATGTTTTTAAACAGACAGAATAACTAGGAGAATATGCCAGCTTGAAAATATGGAAGTATAAAAAAAATACCCAGTGGGATGTTTTATCCCAATTGGAATATATATCCCAGTTAGTCCTTTTCCCTGACCTGTTGTTAACTGTGTCTTAATAAGATTATTGAAAATAGAAAATTATAAAAAAAAATCCACCATTCCATTGTTATTCGATGGGCTATGGTCTAGACTGGATCCAGCCTCTGTTTCATAATGTATTTTAAACGGGAAACAAGAGGAAGTAACTCTGCCTATTAAGAAATGCTTGAAACAGGGACTGGACGGAACGTCACAAGGGAGCTAACTTTGCAAGAAAAAATGCACAATATACTGTGCATTTTTGTCACCAATGAAAACTCCGTATTCTGACCCCGCCCCCAACTCAAAGGATTTGATTGGTTCGTTCATATACGCACGCTGGAAGCAATGCGTTCATGTGACGTCAACACTGAGAATGACGTTACTACCATGACCTCAACAATGGGAATGACGTTACTGCCGAGACGTTACAATATGCCGTTAGAATGAAATTGATACAAATATTGCGACCGAAGGTAAAAACATGTCAATCGTCCAGACTAATGCTGGAGTCAAACGAAATCCCCACCCCCAACCTCGGGCAAGGGTCCGGTTTAGTGGTGGATTACCTGGGGATTCACAACATGTTTACGCCCCAGGGAGTGGGCCTTTCACACATTTTCAGTCCTGTTTATCTTGGGATTCAGTTAAGACTTCTTCTACCTAGTGCTGGAGTCAAATGAAATCCCCCCCCAACCTCGGGCAAGGGTCTGGTTTAGTGGGGGATTACCTGGGATTCACAACATGTTTACGCCCGAGGGAGTGGGGCTTTCACACATTTTCAGTCCTGTTTATCTTGGGATTCAGTTAAGACTTCTTCTACCTAGGGACGAGACATAAATTGTATTTGGTTGAGGTTTAGGTGGGGATTCACTTCAATGTTTTGCCCCAGGGGGTAGGGCATTGGAGCATTTTAACAACTCTCATTTGCTAAGTCCCCACTAAACCCCCGAGGTGGGGGGGGGGTTCACTTGACTCCTGCATAACCACGCCTCCAGAATCTTTACACGACGAACCCATCAAATCGTCCAGTCTCTATTTTAAAAATATTTTTTTCATTTTTTTTCTTCTCTTTTTTTTCTCATTCTATTTATTAATCTATTTATTAAAGATCATTTTATTATTAATAATAGTACATATGAAATAGAGACTCATCCAGTCTAGCTATGGTCATGCAGTTCATGAGTTGGGTCAAATTTGTTTCTCAGTTCAAATTGGTTGTTCAGGACGCCCTGTGTTTCAAAATGAGACCCCCGTGGCGGTACACGGAGTTGAAAATGGCAAACTTTTCGAAATGTCCAAATACGAATGTTGGCCATTATTTCCACCAATTCATAATCTTAAAAAACAGTACAACATATTAAATCATGTAGGCCGTCATTTCTTTTGAAATATAATACGGTAACAAAGTCCGTTTGGTGTTAAATGGAGGCTGTCAAGTATCCTGTAACTGATGCAGCCTGCATGAGGCCGCGGTTTTTATTTTTTATCATTACCTGGTCAGTGTGGTGCAACTTGATGTGACGATATCGGGCGCCTATACTTTACTACTCCCCTAATTATAACTGACACGTTTACGATATTATACGTACCTTCTAATAAGGTGATGACACCTTCCTCATGAAAACCATTGTTTCCCAAGAAGACTCGCAGCTCCGACTCCTGCATCCACTCCGCCATCATGGAGTTCACGCAAACCTCACGCTGTGAGCTCGTGACACGTGACTCACAACCGCGTCACTTTCTTGGCGTCTGATTGGTTGATAACGAGATGTAGAGTCAATCCAGTTAAAGAGTGGAAATGTGGCTTGATGCACTTGGGCGGGAATTATTTTTCCAATCTACATGGATGGACTATTAATCTAAAGTCAATCTATTAGATTGGAAATATTTTCAATCGCTCGCAAGATTGAAAATTCAATCTATTTTTTTAAGAGAGTAGCCTCAGGCGGTGTTGGATTTCGTGTCAGATCAACAGAGTTCGACTTCTCTCGCCCGGTTTCGATGCAAGATGCGTGTCAGGGATATTTACACGTCCTTCGCTGAAAGTTTCAGCGCACGGTTAATACAGTTAAGTCGAATATCCACCATTATCGGTCCATTCACAATGCTATTTTTAACGTCAGCGTGGAGCGAAGATGACATTCTCCAGGACATAGGCATTTTCGTTACATCTACACCACCCACAGCACCATGCTCTGCATTTTCCGGTACGCTGTGAATTTTCTTCTTGCGGCTGTTGCACATATTAGAAAAAATGTTTTTCTCCTTGGCATTCTCCTCAGAAATAGCATGTACAGGATTCTCATCGGCTGCGCTTCTAATTCCTCCGTGTCCACTCCAGTTATAAGGTTTAATTTTCGTTTCGGCTACTGTTTAGCGCGCGGCTATATCCGTTGCGGCGAGTACTATCAAATTTGTGCAGATTGTTCGAAATTCGGTCAAAGGTATTATATTGCAGTACGTATTGAGGGTTTGAACACCGCCAACCGCCAAATATCTCAAGTTTAAGAGAACAAATAGCCTCGTGATTTTTTTATACAGCACCAGGGACTAATACCCATCGGTGGATTTACAGCCAGGTAAAGAACAACAACAACAAGGTTTGTGAAGTCTAGATTGAGACAGACCTCACTTTTCTCCCAACGCATGTTTCAGAGAATAATTATCATTTGCTTGCCCGAAAACATCGTCGGGGGGAAGTCTGATTTACTTTGTATTGATTAATTGTTGTAGTTATGACCCGTAATTCAATTCAATTAAATTTTATTATTTAGAACACCTCAAAGAAGAGGTCACATACAAACAAACAAATAAGGGACATAATCCATAACTGAACAAAGATACCCATATGTACATGTCTTTCTGATAATTATTCAGAAATCAGATCTACCTACCCAGAAATCGTAATGATATCGTATGCTCCCTTCGAATCAACACATCTAACGGTAAACTAAACCGAAGAATGGTAAGGTCTCCTGTAATTTTTCGGTTGTATGTTTGCGAAGTTCCCCGTGGGTGCCGCCAATAATATTGGGCAGACATTCAAGTTCGCCAGGCAAAACTTTCCAAAGCTATGGACAAATTATGCAAAGTTTGAAAAAACTTAATATGGCTAAGTTTAATTAATAGCTGTTCATCATGTGTCATGAAATAAATAAAATTCAAAGTAAGTCGAACATACTGTATACTTTACGATAGACCCACTTTAAATTTGATGTTGTATTACATATCATGTTATAGTGTGGTATGATATAATATGCGATATTTATCGTATTATATACATGGTAGTCGTGCCCACAATACATACAACAAATAGAACAAACATGATAGCCAGTGAGGGACACTCGCTCACATGAATAACAAGAGGACTAAAGCCGTAAAGCATACTTTCTCTTGCAATAGCAATTAATGAGATAATCATAGGATACTTTCACTTACGTTAACAATATGAGTGGATTGAAGAATTAATACTACAAGTTATGCCAGTCGATGCACCGGAATTCAGGGTGGTATTGAAAAGCTTTTTTCCCTGTGTTTTCATGAATATACATAATCAGCAAGGCAAAAGTAATAAAGGCATAATCAAGGTTGGATAACATTGCCACTGCATACTCTCTCGGTCCACAGGTGTTGTCTGTCCGTGTTACACAAGAACTGTTCAATCGGTATGTCAACTGGTGAAGTGTGACTTCGGAACAGCCTTGTACATTATGCAAGTCAGAGTAATTAATTAACCAATCAAAATAATACAATTTCCTCTATAATTTCACTTGCATTTACAATAAGGGAGAACTAACAGGTACTTTCAATTGCAACAATATAAGAGGACTGAAAGATACTTTCACTTGCATTCATAGAACAGGAATGAGCAAGATAACAAGAGAGGACTGGAGGATATAGGCTACTTTTACTTTTAAGAGACCTTGATGGATTGTTGTACGGGTGTCAATTATCATAATTTGACTGACATGGCTGATGCATGAATTTATTTGTTTTCAGACCCTGTATCTTCATATCATCAAAAAATGGTGTTCTTCAACAATTTTTTTTTTAAATAATCCATGACTTCAAAATAAATTCTGGTAAACTAAATGATATCAATCATCTCTTCTCTGTTCCCATCCTCGCTGAAACCAGGGGTACAGTAACACATGTAAGTTCCCTGCCAGTGAAAACATTTTGAACAGAGCGATATGGTGCCATAGCAGTGACATCTTCGCCATTAAGGTAGCATTATGAACCATCGATGGTTGTGTGTCTGCTCTGGTACAGCTTTGGTACCGGTCCAGTGAAGATGTAGTCAACACTATGGTACCATACCGCTCTGGATACAATGTTTTCACTGGCGGGGAAATTTTAGAAAGGAGATAGAAAATCTGAAAAATCTTGAGTACTTTCTGCATGGCAAATCTTTGATAGAAAAATTAAATTTACTGATGATAATCCCTTTAGTGGGAATATATCTGGTTAAATTCACATTTTATGAAGTCAATCCTTTATATCCAACATTGGTCCAGCAAAGGTGTGAATCACTTTGAAGATCTTTTAAATGAACAACGAGAGTTGTGTAACTTTAACGGAGTAAATTCAAATTAAGTTTAAAAGGCACATTTTTGGATTATTTAAGATTACTTAGGAACATCCTGAATGAATGGAAGACTAAACAATAATGAAAGAGAACCGCCCTCTCCCATATATCCTCCTGGGCTGCGTTCCTTGATGAAATGTTCCAAAGGTTGTAGAGGTCTTCAGGATGGTTTCCATCGGGCTGGTCCCACTCTCTGAACAATAATGAGAGAGAAGTTTGTCCAGAGTAGACATTAGGTGGAAATGTAACTATATGATGGCCAACTCTTGTACCCAACACAAGACACCGCTCTATGGAATTTGCTATTTAAAATTCTGCGCAGATTTCTCCTCAGTAATAGTTTATTAATAAATGAAAATAACATGGTGACCGTTATGTTCTCTCTGTAAAACTGGAACAGAAAGGCTCGAATTTGTATATTGTGACATCCAATCATTTTGGCAATCAACAGAAATATATTTCACACAACATACAGAGAACTATATTATTCTTAATGAAATGACGATTATTTTTGAGCCCTTATGAGGATTAAAGCTGTTAGCAGTTGAGCCAGGTCAGCATTTGCTAAGGCCTTACTTGATGGGGAAAATTGTGTGGTAACGTAGCCCAAATATCCAACAAGAGCTTTTCTGTGTAGGATATATATTACGTTGTGCACTGAATAGAAAGCACGATATTCATTAAAATAGACACAGGAATTGGTCATGGACAATGGCATCTTACTGAATGTTGGATCTGATGCTTAGTATTTAGCTAGTATGCATGTGCTACGTACAGTCACTGTACTTTACACTATCGAATGCTTCCATATAGTGAGTCGTATTTATATACTCAGAACATGGAGAAAAACAATTTGGACGATAGCAAGATACTGGCTGTCGAA
Source organism: Hanleya hanleyi (assembly GCA_036873755.1). NCBI lineage: Eukaryota > Metazoa > Mollusca > Polyplacophora > Lepidopleurida > Hanleyidae > Hanleya > Hanleya hanleyi. The sequence continues at coordinate 38,190 of JAVTVY010033961.1, forward strand.
TCTGACGCTTATATGGTACCGTATGTTTTTTTTGACAATGGCTAGCCACTGAATGCCGAATGTGTCGCTCATGTGGTACCATCATATAGGCATTGCGTCGTAGTATACGTGTATCAAGATTGGTGGCCCAAAACCACTCGCCTTGGCAGAATACAGGGAAAGCAATGTGGACGACGGTTAGCTACTGACTGTCGAATCTGACGCGCATATGATAACTTCATGTACATGTAGGTATTGACTCATAGCATTTGTGGCCCAGTCGTAATTATATGCTCAGAACATAGGGGAAAAACAACTTGGACGATGGCTAGCTACTGATTGTTGAATTTGACGCTTTCATGGTACCATCCTGTTGGTGTAGTATATGTGTACCAAGTTTGGTGGCTCTAATCCACTTACAAAGGGTGTCAAGGGACGCAATCTGTGAGAGACATAAATACGGACATTTCATGCTAGCTACTGTATGTCCAATCTAACGCTTATATGATACCATCATTTAGGCATTGTCTCGTATTACATGTGTTCCAAGTTTGGCGGTTTTTAACCGCTTACGAGGGAAGAACACAGAGAAAAGCGATTTAGACGATGGCTCAGTCGTAATTTTATGCTCAGAACATAGCGGAAAAACAATTTGGACGATGGCTAGCTATTGATTGTCGAATTTGACGCCTTCATGGAACCATCCCTGTAGGTGTAGTATATGTGTACCAAGTTTGGTAGCTCTAATCCATTTGCAAGGGTGTCAACATTCTCGCTAAAACCAGGGTTATCTCTATCCTAGATATAGCCCCTGGTACGCTTGGGCAATGTGTCGCTATCAAGAACAACATAGCGGTAGATGTCAGCCAATCAGCAAAAGCAACATCCTGCACATATTGACTAATCAGATCACTTAAGTACCGCGACCATGGCGACCGTGGCAACAGATTCGAAAACCCCATAGCTTGTGCGATACCCAGTGGTAGATGAACATGAACCTTTTCAACAACCTAAACATTAATAATAAATGTTTTTAAAATCAGTGTAATATTTTAGAAAATTGACTGGTTATCTTAGTGGTGACCCCATTTCATGGAATGACCCATATGTGTACCAAGTCTGGTGGCTCAAACACTTTCAAGAGTGTCAGCGGACGCTATCTCGGACAGAGAGACATACGGGCGGGCATTGTAGATAAAAAAGATTGTAGATAAAAAAGATTGTACATAAAAAGATATAAATAAAAAAATATATATATATAAACAAAAAGAGTACTTCAGTGTTTCGTTTAGTAGCTCTTAGAATATATTACGATATTTCAATCCAACACTGAAGTATTAAACAGTGTCACCATGGTCGCACATAATTTCTTCCTCTAAAGAGCTGTAATCGTCAAAGATTATGTGGCTATATTTCATTGGCTGATTAACGCGGAGTCCAGGTTGTTAGCGTGCGGTCAATATTTTTATATGGCTACATTTTATTGGTTGATTTAAAAAAGAAAGACAAATATTGTGAAAGATAATAACAAAATTTCACCTGCACGGAAAATGAAAGAAGAAAAAACTGACAAAGAATTGTTGTGATAGAAGAAGACGAAAAATTTGGTGGACCGCAGAAGAATTTTTTTTTTTTAATTATTATTATTATTTTTTTAATATGTTTTTTGTTCTGAATTATTTTTCATTGTATCCCTTTCGTGGCTTCAAAGTTTTCGATGACATTATTCTGCATTATTCATTATGGTAAAATAATCTAGTATTTGAGATGTGACGTTTAAACTGAATTACCGAATATTTCAGAATTATCCTTCAAGCCACTAATAAAAGATGATTGTTGTGTTTTTATTTCAGTGGGACTAAATTGTCTGCCATAATTGAGAGGACAATGGAAGATTCATCGGTAAAACTGGAACCTCTTGATCAAGCGACAGGATCATTGGTGCAAGATGATTGGGTAACGTACTGGCATTCTGCAAATGAATCTATGGAAGAGGGAGATGCAACAGTGAAGACAGAACCAACAGCCCAATGTGCGGTGGAAGAACAACAAGGTGGTGTTGAGCATGATCCATGTGAACAATTACCGGTAAGCCATGAAACACAGTTGTCGATAAGATAAAACCAGATCTACAAAAGTCGCTCCTCTTCCTACTTGTCGCTTATGCAGATCTGGCATCAACACTCTCATTTCCATGTTCTAAGTACTGACCAATGTATGTCTAAAACGTCAAGCTCAGGTCGCAACTACGTAGGAATGATAGGTTGACCATCGTGAAGAGAGACATATCGCCTTGAATTGTTCGATATATCTAAATTCTATTAATCTTAACAGAATATCATCACGGTTTCTACAGAATAAACTATTGATTCGATGAATCAAGATAAAATATAGGAGATGACTTTTGCATATACCGTACACTTGTAAAGTGAGATGGGCCAGACGTTTGAACTCGATCTGCCGACAGCTAGGTCTTTCAACACAAAAACCCGGTTCTTGTGCCCGAATCTTAAACATGTAAACTCATCGACATGCGAGACTGGGAGCTTTATTGTTCTTCCGTTCTTCCATCAGCTTGTCCGTCCCACCTTCTGTGATCGCGGTATTTCGGGAAAAGTTCGCCCAATTGACTTCAGGCTTGAGAAAGCGCTTCACGTCAGTTAGACGGCCATTTTGTATTGATTTTCATTGAGGTAGTATGTAATTCAAGATGGCTGTCATTCACCATCTTCGATTCCGTCCGTCCTGCATCTTGTGAACACGATAACTTGAGAATAATTTGTCCAATTGACTTCAAACTCAATAAGGTGCTTCACGGTATGTAATCCAAGATGGCTGCCATTGACCATCTTGGATTCCGCCCGTCTTGTCTTGTGAATGCGGTATCTTGAGAAAAACTTGTCCGTGAGAAGATGCTTCACATCAGTAGACGGCCATTGGTGTTGATTTTCATTGAAGTAGTATGTAATCCAATATGATTGCCATTGGCCGTCTTGGATTTCACTCACCCATATTGTACCTATCTGTGTTGTGAATGCGATTTCTTGAGATCTGTACCACCCATCGATTTATAAGTTTCACCATCCAAAATTCCATCAACAACTGCAGACTTACATTCCAGTGTTCCACTATCCATCACTGCTTTCCAAACCTCTTCAACTTGTCTCAACAATTCCAGATAAATGTCCCTTTCCACATACACGTATCCGAGTTACATTTAGGGAGATATTTGAAGAATAATTGCTGAATGCTCTCAAACAGGCTACTTGACGGAGGACCTACTATCTCCTCAGCTTGTTTTGAGATCTGGTTTTAATCACATGCAACAACAGCTTTTGGATACGGTTCTTAAGACTCATGGTGGAGTATGCTAGAAGTTTATATTAAATTAACAAACTTCATGTGATTTTGCAAACAGATTTTCGAAGATATATTTAATAACTGACTATTGATATGGAAAGATGTGTTGATATAAAAATGAGTCTGATTATTTTTTCTCTTTGACTTAGCCTTTCGTCAAGAAGTGTTCTGATGACGAGCAGTCACGTGTCGATGATTTCCTCTCTGATAGACCTTTTCCTGTGGCCATGTACATGATAAAAGTCAAGACGGCGGAGACGACAAAACTGCCCAACGAATCTGAGAGATTTTGGAATCCAGAAACGGACAATACAGGACGAACGACAGATGACAGAGTTCATACTTGTGAAAAGCCATACAAATGTTCGCTCTGTCTAAATAGCTTTTCACAGAAAGGTGGCATAAGAAATCATGAAATAACACACACGGTGAAGCACACTCTGTCAATATAGCTGTTCACATAAAGTAAACCTAAAGGAACATGAAAGGACACATACTGGCGAAAAACCATACAAATGCTCACTCTGTCTATATAGCTGTGCACAGAAAAGGAACTTGAAGCATCATGAAAGAACACACACTGGTGAAAACTCATACAAATGCTCCCTCTGTCCATACAGCTGTTCACGAAAGGGAAACCTGGAGAAACATGAAAGGACACATAGTGGTGAGAAGCCATATAAATGCTCACTCTGTCCATTTTGCTGTTCACAGAAAGGGAGCCTAAAGAAACATGAAAGGACACATACTAGTGAAAAGCCATATAAATGCTCACTCTGTCCATATAGCTGTTCAGAAAAAGTAAGCCTAAAGAGGCATGAAAGGATACATACTGGTGATAAGCCATACAAATGCTCACTCTGTCCATATAGCTGTTCACAGAAAGGAAGCCTAAAGGGACATGAAAGGACGCACACTGGTGATAAGCCATACAGATGCTCACTCTGTCTATATAGCTGTGCACATAAAGGGAACTTGAAGCATCATGAAAGAACACACACTGGTGAAAACCCATACAAATGCTCCCTCTGTCCATACAGCTGTTCAAGAAAGGGAAACCTGAAGAGACATGAAAGGACACATACTGTTGACAAGCCATATAAATGATCACTGTCCATTTAGCTGTTCACAGAAAGGGAGCCTAAAGGAACATGAAAGGACACATACTGGTGAAAAGCCATATAGATGCTCATTCTGTCTATATAGCTGTTCACATAAAGAAAGCCTGAAGGATCACGAAAGAACACACACTGGTGAAAAGCCATACAAATGCTCACTCTGTCCATATAGCTGTTCAAAAAAAGTACACATGAATATTCATGAAAGTATACATACTGGTGAAAAACCATATAAATGCCCACTCTGTCCATATAGCTGTTCACAAAAAGTACACCTAAAGAAACATGGAAGGACACATATTGGTGAAAAGCCATATAAGTGTTGACTCTGTCCATATAGCTTTTCACATAGGGGAAACCTGAAGGATCCTGAAAAGACACATACTGGTGATAAGCCATATAAATGCTCACTCTGTCCATATAGCTGTTCACAAAAAGTACACCTGAATAAACATGAAAGAATACATACTGGTGAAAAACCATATAATTGCCCACTCTGTCTACATAGCTGTTCACAAAAAGTAAACCTAAAGAAACATGGAAGGACACATACTGGTGAAAAGCCATAAAACGCTCAGTCTGCCCATATAGCTGTTCACAGAAATGGAACCTAAAGGAACACGAATGGACACATACTGGTGCAAGACCATATAAATGCTCACTCTGTCTATATAGCTGTTCGCGAAAATGGAACCTGAAGGTTCACGGAAGAACACATACTGGTGCAGAGTCATAAAATGCTCACTCTGTCCAAATAGCTGTTCCCAGAAAGGACCCTTGGGCGACATGAAAGGACACACACCTGCGCACTCATTAAATGCACACTCTGTCTATTTAGCTGTTCATTGAAAGGATATCTTGGTCGACAGGAAATGACACATACCGGTGCAAAGCCATAAAATGCTCACTCTGTCGATATAGCTGTTCATCAGTTAGGAAAAACCACCTTTCTAAAATAGAGGTAAAAAAGGTCGTTTTTGCTTGAGTACAAAATCTTCAGGCGACTTAATTTGAATATTGTTACAGTCCGGAACAGTGGCTTTCCAATGAATGTGTGCAGAGTCTAGATGTTAACAGAGAACAAAACATATCTTGTTTATGGCGGATGTTTCTATCTTCGATATATCATTGAATTTATTGAACAAAAACGACCCTTTTTACTTCCATTTTAGAGCGGTAGTTTTCCCTAACTGTTCATAGAAAGGACACCAAGGGCGACATGAAAGGACACATACTAGTGCAAAGCCATAAAATGCTCACTCTGTCCATAATATAGCTGTTCACACAAATGGAACATAAAGAAACATGGAAGAATCCATATTATAGCTGTTCACAGAAAGGGAACCATAATAGGATACATGCTTATGAAAACCATAAACATGCTCCATGTAGCTGTTCAAGGATAAGACGCATTCAGGAACACAAAATCACGCATAATAATGAAAAACCATGGAAATGAGGCTTGCATAGTGTGCGTTCTGGCTTTCTCGTATTCATTTTATTATGGATTGTTTACAGCGAAAAATTCTGGTTCGAGATGATATGTAAAAAAAGCATGCTGAAATACATACGGAAATGCCGAATACCGTAATATTAGTTACATGTGTGTACGGAGCAGACTTTCGCTATTAACATGTGGACCTAAAGAGAACATGCAACAATGTTACGCACATATCACGGTATCTACCAGTGGACATTTTGGGGAAGAGCAAGGGCGTTTGAGAGATTGGGGGCCTATATTGTAACCAAATAGGTCATGTAGGGTCTCATTTTGAAGCTCTTGTGGTGTGGAAGAGTCCATTTCATCAGTGACGTCATCAATTTGAGTAGTAGCGAACTCGGGCATTTTGGGAGTGGAAGTAGGCACTGGCGTAGACCGGGAATTGTGGGAAAAGGACATGGGAATGGCCGTTTTAGCCTCGAGATGGAACACTATTGGTCCCAATGGTGTGTCGAAGTGATGCACTCGTGAAGGAGCCTTCGACTGGACTGGTGGTTGTGGAAGTAGGGGCTATGGCATGCATACGCAGTGCTTAAAGTTCATGGAAACGGACGATTTGAGGTCGAGATGATCCACTATTGGTTTAAATGGGTCGTATGGGTGCTGAATATAACTGAATTTTTTATTCATGAAAATATGCTCCCTGGGTTAATGCTGTATTTTTGAGGCATTTATAGGGAAGATTTTCTCGTCATGAGAATGTGACACCTCAAACAAAACTCGGACTTGATACCTTCAAATGAGCAATCTTCCAAATATCTTTGCGAAAATATAATTTTGTTTTGAGGTGACATATTTTTGTTGCAAGAGAAAATTTTCCTTATAAATGTCTCAGAAATACAAAAATATGCCAAGGAGCACATCTGATGAAGTGTATACTCATTTTTATGCAAATGACCATCGTAATTGTTTCCAGGCTGATATTTCAGTGCATATTTTTTTCAAGCAAAATATGTTTTTGCAGGTTTTAGGTTGAAAGAAAAAAAACATCTTTGCTACAGCCACGCACAAAGGAGTTTTTCGGATGTAAACATCACATATCCTTCGTATAATTATACTGCAAATAAAACCAACAAGCGCTGGATGGGCGCAAAGACCTCCTTCGATGCAACAGGACCGTAGGGGAATACATCACTGTATAACATAGGGCAGGATGCCAAAATCAATTTTACATTTGTTAGACGTTAACTGCACCAATGGCAATTAACCTGGGATTGAGGATTCCCCACTAGCATGTCCAGCTAGGGATGTGGAATTCACATTCACCGCAAATAATTTTTGTCTGATTTCACGTGCTTGAAATATTGGGGTATGGAATAGAGCATATTGGTGGAAAACCTGGAATACTGCTTTAGACATTAGGCTCCTTCCCACCCCATCTCCCTCTGAGAGGGCACCCTCACCCCAATCAACACGCTAGCGGCAGAAATGAGACCCTGTGTGCCTAGTTTTACCAACTTGCTTGTGATTTTGTGCTATTCTGTATGCAGTTCATTCTATATGTATTTTATACATGCACATTTTCCAGAAGTGGAAATGAAATTAGAATAAAATAATCAAAATATCAGTATTTTCGTTATTTTGGGATAACACTATCTTAGATTAGCACGAATTCTAGTGCTGAAAATTTGGTCGAGTCCCGTGCGGGATTCGAACCAGCGAACCCAGAGTCGGGCACCTTATCGCCAGCACTGTATGTCGGCGATCAAAACACTCGGCCAACTGGCCTCCCACAAAAAAAAGAGGTAGCGGACCGGTAGTCTTGAAAGCGAACATACAGTACCCCTCTGATGATCGTAATGACACGGCTCCCAAAGCTGAATATATATATTTTTTATCGTTTAGAAAGTGATCGTATAACAATATTTTCGTTATTCTGGGATAACACTATCTTAGAATGTTACAAATTCTAGTGCTGAAAATTTGGTCGAGTCCAGTGCGGGAGTCCAACCAGCGATTCCACAGTCAGATACCTAATCGCCAGCACTGTATGTCGGTTATCTAAAACACTCGGCCAACGAGCCTCTCACAAAAAGAAGGAGATAGCATACCGGTAGTCTTGAAAGCGAACATACAATAACCCTCTGATGATCGTAATGACAGCTCCCAAAGCTGAATAGATATATTTTTTATCATTTAGAAAGTGATCGTATAACAGTAGATTTGTTATTTTTGGGTAACCGAACGAATGGTTTAGATCGCCGACATAGAGTGCTGGCGATTAGGTGCCTGGCTCCGGGGTCACTGGTTCGAATCCCGCACGGGACTCGATCAAACATTCAGCACTAGAATTTGTGCTATTCTAAGATAGTGTTATTCCAAAATAACGAAAATACTCTTATACGATCACTTTCTAAATGATAAAAAAATATATATATATATATAATCAAAATATGTTCGGTTTTTACCTCTACTCAGGAAATGAAGTCTTTGTTTCTAGAAGCTAAATCATTTTAGACACTCAAGTCCTTACCTGGTCAAAGGAGATAATTTTGTAAAAAAAAAACAAACAAATATAGATCCACACTGGTGCAGAGCAGAAAGCTTCATGACCTTTGATGATATTTATGGAGCATGCTGCAGGACTCCAACTTCCATGAACTTGATATTATCCACACGATCCCATTCTACATATTTTTGCCATAGCAGCGATAAACTAGATCCCTTCATTTATGTGTTCTTGATTCAGGAGCTGTTCGGAGTTGCGGGTTTTGTAAAAGTTAGATTCAATTATTCTGAGAGAAGGAATGGAATCCAGCATGGTTGGTTTAGATTAGAACTGGGCATCCTTGGAAATGTCTGACCGACTGACACATGTACCACTCTGCCGGTGGGGTCATTACATGCATAATATTTATTTCCTGGGGAATCAGCTGATATCCAATGGGGGAGGAGGGGGGAGGGGGTTGTGACCAATCACTGACTCTGATTTTCACAACCTCTGTCATTTCACTCATTTCTGACACCGCTGAACCAATCAATGGTCTTTTGTTTTTTTCCATTTCATCCAGTACATCCATTGTGTTGCATCTGATAGCAGAAGTGCTGAATCCATGACCTGCAGGTTGGAATCAATTGTATACATATTTAATATCAAAACTCACTTCATTGAAAATGTTTATGGCCTCCATTATATTTCATTTATTCATCATACACAACAAGATGAATCCATTATACCAGTTTGCACCTTTCATATGTGTACTTAATAGAACTGGGACCTGACCATGTTACAAGAATTTGCAAAAGTATGAAATGTGAACTGAGTACTATGAGAACTTAATCCAATCTAGGAGTGATCAATAATGCAAATTCTGAAGAACGATGCTGGATCTTGACCACTGGTTAGATTGTTGGAGTACATGTTAGTGGCATGACAGTATATCATAATCTAGAATAGGATTGTTCATTTCATTGACTTCTCTATAAAGGCTAGCAATATTTTGACAACGAAAATGAGAAGGCGAAATTTTAATGAATGGTCTTGTGTTGTCAGTGTGTCTGATGTCTCCCTTGCAAAGACAAGAAAATTGTCTATGTAATTTATTATTTATTGATATATTTATTGAGTTTCTTTTTGTCTAATTGTCTTCTGTTCAAGTCATTTGGCATCGGTAAAACCTGAAATGTATATCATGATCTCCTTCTTTCATCTAGTGATAGTGTCCGCTATCAGTCAAAAATCTCAATAATGTAGGCCTGTATGTGGAATGTAGATATTCCTTTGTTTCAGCAACAATTCAGAATAAGATTGTGCTGTTGTCTTCCAGTCATTACGTGCATGACATGATGACCTCCCTTGCATTCTAATATGCAAAAACAACAACTTGGACTATTTGGTTGGCTTTGACATAAGTCATCAGCCGACGAATACTTTACGATATATAGAAATGACGGGTGGTGTACTAAGAATCATTGTGTTGTAACGACATGAAATGGCAGCAATAAACTTTACCATCTCTACAATCTAGAGAGCCGCCATGTCTCCCGATGAAGCGGCCAATATTACGTGTAACTCGTGAAGCATGATGGGAGTGGAATCCGACTACAGAACCAAGGCCCATTGAAATGCATTGCAGTGAGGATTTCCCATTATTTGTTTTTTGTCCAAAAAGAATGCCTCAAACTTTCGTCGAGAACCATGGTAAAACCTATTGGAAATCACATGAATCGTGGGTTCCCCATATGACAATTTGGCGGAAGGTTTCACGTTGCATTCCTAGACCTCCGTCTGATCGACGGAAGTAAAAAAAAATATTTTGTATGTATACCATGTTTCATGTTGAGTTTATTAAACGAAGATTTCAGAAAATATACCCAAAAGAACACTTTTAGTAACTTCCAGGGTGAGTTTTTTTCGCAATAAATGGAAAGAACGGCCTTTCCCCTATTCAAAATTGAAATTCTTTTGTGAAAATCTCCCTAAAATGGTTCTAGACTCTTTGAAATGAAGTCATCTTTTTTCCGAAGCAGGGTTTCATCCAGTGATGATTTGGGACCCAATTTCGGCTCTTTCACCAAAAAAGACCAAAGCTCCTTGAGCTTGAGCTAGCTATATAGCTAGCGTAACTAATTCCGCTTCACACTGTGAGTGAGGGTTTGGTCTGATTCGCTCTACATGTATGGGCCCTCGGTGGCCGAGTGGTCTAAGGCGCTTCGCTGGTGACCGCTAGCCTCACATCGCTGAACCGGCACGGGTTCGAGCCCAGCTGGCCCATGTGTGAAAGTTTGTCAGTTACTTGCCGAAGGGTGGTAGTTCTTTTCGGGTACTCCGGCTTCCTCCACCAACCAAACTGACCGTCACCATATGAGTGGAACAAACTTGAGTGTGACATTAATCCAAATTCCCTCCCTCCCTGATTCGCTCTACATGACCAATGTTGGATCTTCCGGCTCTCAGTCGGGTTATCTCGTCCTTTCCTTGGCTTATTGGGTTATCTCGTCCTTTCCTTGACTTATTTATCTATTTAAAATCGGTAGCTCAGGGACTAACGTTGGTAAGTGAAACGCCATTGGAATCGTAACCCCAAGATAGACTGGAGATATAAGTCATTCTCAGCCGTATGTGGGTCCAAATGAGCCGAAATCCCGATAAGCTTCTCGGTCATCCCTGCCTTGACGTTCGATGTTATTTGTCGCTCATAATCCTATAAATTTTGCTCATCCTAACCTGGACATCACGACGAATTCTTCAGTTCTACAGCCAGGAAGATAAATTATCTTATCGTTGTGTCTAACCGATAGAGGAATTGTTGTTCTCTGGTATGGTACATGACTGAGAGCGGATTTTCTAGCCGATAGAAGCCGAAATCGACTGTTCTATTGTGTTTCGCTGATACAAGTAGCTGGACAACTCACTTGTCTCCTGCTGTATTTTGTTGAGTTTGCATTCTCTTGTTAAACACAGCAGAACCTAATTGTTTTTTTTATATAAGGATAATATCGTGAATACAGGCTCACAAATCCAATGTTTTGTAGCAACAACTTCACATTTTGGGGTATTTCATATATTCAAAAATGTAGAGAGCTGGTGAAGATAATTGAGTGATATTAATTTATATATATATTTTTTTAATCTAAAACCTAGAATATACCTGAACCCTGCTCCACCGTCACCTCCCCTCAGCTCAGTGGGAAAGTGTGGAAAGTTATTCATTTGAGAATGATAATCGCAAAACGAGATTGTTATTTGTAATTTACTTAACTTCTGCTTTAATGGATAAATAAACCGAGGAAATATGAGTATGATGAGTTTAAAGGACCATCCGGCCAAGATGTGTTCCTGTCTTAAACATAGACTTCATTGTCTGATATGTCGTGATGACATGTACGAATGGTTCTGTCTGTTTTTGTCGCTATTTATTAGTCGTCTCTCTTGCCATTATTTTTCACACTGTCAGTGTTTTTCTTTTCGGATAATGCAGAGAATATATTTGCATATTACGCATGGAGGATATTTATTGTTTGAATATGAAAGTCATACAAATCGAATATTCTATCGGGATAATTTCAAATATCAAAATGCAGAGATCTAGTATATAGAGATGAATAGCATGTCGTTTAATTTTATTTTTTGATTCCCTTCGAAAATAGGCAATTTTTGCAGAATGTAAAGTGTCCTGTCTGAAGGGAAATTAAAATAACTAACAAAACGAATGCACCCTTTCCTGCCGCCCCGTCCTTCACTCGCGGATTAATTTATAGATCCAATCAGCGCGATCTAGATAGTAGACTACACAGACTGCCACTCAAAAGAAACTGAGTAAAAAAATATATAAAAAAAAATACAGAAGGCTGACAGCGTAGGCCCCAGCTATGTGGCATTTCAATTGTTAATTAAGGTTTTATACCCTGTTTTCCAACTACCCATCTTCTCTGCACTCATTATTTCAATAATTCTTGTCCGTTGAAATGAATAATTTTGCTAAATATGGTTGTATATATTACGAGAGAGTATTGATGAGGTTTAGCGTAGAAAAATGCCGACTACAATTAAATACATTTGTAAACACGAGCGATGTTTCTTTTATCTTTCTAGTGTGAACATTGCATCACCGTGTAGTCGCAAGGTGGTCAGGGACACACGAATGAGATAACAACATTTATTTCTAGATTGATGCTGATATTCGATTTTTTTTAAATCCATAACTAACAGTCTTTATTTATATTATAAATATCCGACAACTCTTTATCTGTATAAATGTGGCTTCATGATTCAGTCTGGCTGGGGGATTACTGAATTATTAAAAGTTTTGATTCAATGGGTTCTGGACAAAAACCCCAAGAAAACCCCGACTGACAAATCACCCCCGGACAAAAACTCCCACGGTCCAAAGCCAATCGACACTATGGTAAGCGACATTCCGTCACGCGATATCTCGGCGCCCGACATTCCGGCACCAAGTGAAAAGTACGACATTTCGGCACCAAGTGAAAAGTGCGACATTTCGGCACTCTCTCTCCAGGCCAAATTGGGCTAAAAATAAAAATGTTCACATTCTTCTGGTAACAGATATTTAACATATAAACAGATCACATGATGTACCTCAATACTTGTGGTTTCGTTTTAGGACACCATGCCTTTCTAAACCAACTGCATATGTGAAAAAAGTAGCCGAAATTTCGCTTATATTCGGGTTTGAAGAATCTAGAACTTGGTAACCCTTAGAATGGTCTGTTTACATGTTAATCATATCTTAAAGAAGATGTGAGAATCTTAAATTTTAGTACAATTTTGCCCGTAATGAAACGGTACCGAAATGTCGCGGTCCGAAAAGTCGTGCTCTTCACTTAGTGCCGAAATGACATTTTGCTTGCAAGTGACCCCAGACCCGGAAGTGATGTCATCTAACGTCATCCATGACGACGTCGCCACGTCACATCAAGCCACGCCACGTGACGTAATCAGCCTCAACCTCAATACGACAAAATTTCCGCTTTATTTACTACTGATGTGCTATGTTCCTGCTACCACCTACGATAGAATGCCTAAAATAGACCTACGCTTGATAGTAAGAACTAGTATGCAACGAATAAGGAGTATTTTCAAATTTGTGACAAAATGGTTGTTTTATTCTGAAAATAATAGCCAGGAGACATAAGCGATGACTTACATAATGCGACGTGCGACGCGAATGTCCACCGTGAGCAGCAAATGTTTAAACATAAAATGCAACGAACGTTCGGGTCACGTTCTCGCCGCCGTCTGCCAATAGATTGACCTAGGGATTCGCGACATGCAACGGACATTTGCGTAGTATTTCGCGTTTGTGAATCGCAACACACAAATGCGGTAATATAGTTTATGAGCCGCAGACGGTGATGATACATGCCTCGATTATACAGCTCGTTGTATTAGTCCTATCGGGATTCTTTATGCACTGTCCTTCAGTGCGGATGACCATGGGTAAATTCAAAGAATTCTTCAGATTGAGGATTTCTTCACCTTCCACCCGCAGAAAAAAATGATAGCCCCCCTAAATAACAGTCTGTGCAAAAATAATCAGATATATATATATTTTTCGAATGAATCAGAGAAATTCAGAGATATGGGATTTTAGAGAGCAGTTGAAAATGTACACTTAGTATACAACCTGAGAATAAAGTAACACGGTAAACATTTAAATCTTTTACATATATATGTTGCCACATGTAGCCTGATTGAAATTAGCCATATGAAACGTCCATTCACAATGCCGATTTCTGGCAATAGCTCAAGTACTAAAATCGTATGTTAAATATGGGAGAATGCCTCAGAATCCAAAATGTAGGAGTGCTGAACATCTAGTGTATATTTGACCAAACACTTGGATACTCATTCACAACTGAAAAAGCATCACTAGATATGCACGGTTATATATTTGACCATACAATTGGATAAATTAATCATTCGCAACCCTGTGCATAACAGTGCGGACTTCGAGGTAACTGCCGAGCTGTTGATCTGCCGTTGATCTTTAACTCAGGAGTGGGCGTCTCAGGTTTTTTGTCGATATATTTTGATACACAGACGATAACACGATGGTGGACGTATTGGTGTTGGGAACCCTGCGATAGTGACTGAGCATCATGCCTATCCGAGGTCTTATATAGTCCAGTCAGCAACAGGCGGTGTTCTACGGAGGCACAGACGTCATCTACTAAGAACTGCAGAGCCGTCCCCTGAAATTACACCTGACCTCGAGCCGTGTTTTGCGGGTGTAGATTTGTCCTCATCCAGGGAAACCAGAGTGGCTTCCCCTCCTCTCCAACACAACATTTCATACTACAAAATCCGGGCGAAGTGTGAAACCCCCTAATAGACTGGATCCGTGAACTATGTTGAGTTTTGTGAGGTAAAGTGGTTAACCAACTTTGAAATTAAGTTTAGGTGTAAATTGCTGATTAAATAGCACTACTCAACATCGTAACTCGGCTTAGGGGAGCGCGAAATGTAACAGTCGCTGTTCTGCCCACACCCACATGCACATGTACCGTGCCATACAACATCTGAACTCAACTTTGAGCAAAGTGTGAAACTTAATAGTAAGTGTACCGCATACACTTTACACATGTATATTCAGTATTGCGATTGTATTCTTTTGCGTTCGAACTCTATCACAGTGTCATTGATCAAGCTCAATCTTCACTGTGCAAAGAACAAACATTTATAGGACTGGTAGTTCACTATCACCTGTTGGAAAGCGTGCGTGTGTTCTAATATTGGATTAAGCATAATTTTGTTCTAGTTCATTACGGAGCAGTATGCGTCCGTTGTCTCTTTTCTCCACTTAAAAAAAAAGGGAGTGGGGAAGGTGTCGTATATCTAGCACACTGTTGTAGGTCTACATGCTATACTGATTTGAGACTTTCCAACCCCACAGTTTTCATGTTAACTCGTCCAGTGTAACTATTCTAGCCAATGTGAATCGCGTACTCGGGTCATGAGTGTTACGGCGGCATGTTTTTATGCGCCATTTTGAGTCGGAGTGGAATTTAACGAAATCTCAGTACGTATTTGAAACGTTGTTGTTGGAATGTATCACAGGCATCACCCACGCCAAGATCAAAGTGTTTTTTTTTTCTCTCCAGTGCGCCCTGTGTTCCTTTCTCGATCACTGATTTGAATGGATAGAACTTACTGGATAGGCGACAGTGCAAATTTCATGTGTTTCTGATTGGCTGCAGCTCCGTAGTCGTGTTGGTAGGAATTGAATCGGTTTGACGAAATGTAAACGGACATGTCATCATCACGACCACAACAGCTTTCGCTTTCCGTATTCACTATGATCCTAGCCGTTACATGTAATGGCGGGTGTGTCTGAGTCTCTAAGTCTACTGTTCGAGAAAGTTACCAAGGAGCTATTCTTTGGAATCAACTACCGAACCACATGAAAACTGTTCTTAATCTAAATGAATTTAAACGCATGATAACAAATTTTAATTGCTGAAATTTTCAGATGTTTTATCCGAAAGTTACTTTGTGTATCTTTTACGTATGTGATAGTCTTATGCTGTTCACTTTTGACTTTTAGGGTTATTTATTCCTACGAAGTAGGCTACAGATCGCAAATTTTCCGGTAATGAGTGAGTCAGTCAGTCCATCCGAATCCTTTCGTCGGCAAAATAAGGAGAACCGTTGACATTATAATCTTGATTTTTGGCATGAACGAGCATTAGGGCATTGTTATCAGCTAGTTCTGATCTGAAATAATTCTGATTAAAATTAGATTTATAATTAACACTTCAGTATATTGTTATAGATCACACGGAGAAAAGTCCGATCATTTAAGGGAGGGAAACATGACACCATGGAATTTGGGAACAGCCCTGGCATGCCTGGTGCTCTCTCGCTGTTGAATTCAACCGCAAGATCTGAGGACAGCGACCAAACTATTTATAGACGGAGGCTGGTGAAACCCAGTATTAATGTGTTTAACTCCGAGTCTATTCAATTGATTGATGTACCAGGGCCGGATCACTAAATGACCAGAACATTCACCAATATACTTTCATTTTTTGTGGCACGAACACATCGATGTAAATATATAAATACCCAGAACATAATCTTGCTCAATCTCACAAAAGGCATGTTATAAAGAGAACCTATGGCTGGTATGGAAAGTTGTACATGTACCATATTATGATGAAAAGTACCGTAGGGGAGGGTCACATCATATCTCAATGAAAATGCGATCGAGTCCTAATGCCTACTCTACTTCGTAGGTCCTGTGACGTTAGTCACACTGCTCATGTGTATGTATCAGATTGTTTATAAATAGGTTTGTGTAGTTTTATGTTGTACACTGTTCACTTTTAGTGTTATTTATTGTCGGTGATAATAGCTCCTTCGTACGCTAATGGTTTATTGTTCTTAAAACCAACTCTAAATAAAGCTCTTATCTTATCTTATTGTCATGAGAACTCGCATCCCTTTTCGCTGTAAACGATTCCTGGATGTAGGCTCGCGGGGCGACTTGAATATTGGGGGGTACAGACGAGATGGGACAGGGAGGGGGTTGCCCTCATTGCTTCGAAAATAATTCGCCGATGATATTTGTCAGCTATACCCACCCACCCAAGTGAAAAGTTGCAGTGCTTTATGAACACAAGCCATTGAAGAACATTGTGCTGTTCGTTGATTAGACAGAACGAATTTCATGGAGAAATTGAGACAAGGGACGGGGGTACTCCCGCGGAACATGTTGACATTTCAGACGGTCCCCTACACATATCTGACCCATTTTAATGCACATCAGTATACAATTATAGGGGGGGGGGGCAAAGTGGTCCTCCCCCCTTTCATATTTGCCACCCCCGCCCCCCCCCCGGAAAATACCCCAAAAGTTAAGAGTGGATTTACAGATAAACATACAACAACCCGGAATGGATGACGAAAGGTAAGGGCCAAAACATTTAATATCTTTGGCATCCGTGTCCACTCCAGTTATAGGGTTTAATTTTCGTTTCGGTAACTGTTCAGCGCGCGGCTATATCCGTTGCGGCGAGTACTATCGAAATTGTGCAGATTGTTCGAAATTGGGTCAAAGGTATAATTGGAATACGTGATACCGCCAACCGCCAACAGCCAAATGTTTCAAGTTTAAGAGGACAAACAGCTTTTAGGGATATAGCGCCTCGTGATTTTCTTTATACAGCACCAGGGACTAATACACATCGGTGGATTTACAGGTAAAGAACAACAACAACAAGGTTTGTGAAGTCTAGATTGAGGCAGACCTCAGTTTTCTCCCAACGCATGTTCCAGAGAGTTAAGTAAGCAAGCCGGGAAAGGTTTAAAATTGGCCTGAATCACCCCAAAAGGGCTGATTCCGCCTAGTTTGGCGGAATGACGTCATAAACCCTGACCCCAATTAGGCTGAATTAATCATAACCCAAAGTGATCATTATTTCACAATGATAAATATCTCAAATTATGAACTGACCACTTTTGGCGCTGAAAAATAGGAAACATGTTTTCTCCGATACCATGAAATTTATGACGTACATTTGCTTATGAATTGTGCAGGAAAGTGAAATATATTGTTGTCTCGCAAAAAAATGATAAATCCGATTTATACAACTTTGCCGTTTATAAGTTTTTAGATGGAAACAAATATTTCGCTCACCTTCATACCTGTCGTTGTTGTTCTTACCGCCATGTTCTGGTCGAAGTTGAGGCCACGGAGTCAACTAATCGATCAATTTTTGTTTTAATTATCACTTTCGGTAAGAAGCATCAGGGGAGGTAATTCTGTGAAAAGCTTATGCCGAAGACAATTTGGTATTGAATTTTATTCTCTTGATCCTGCACTCTCGCGTATTTCTCACATTTTCTGAATTATCGATTAATTACGCCTGGCAGTTCAAGTCAGAGGCGAACAATATGGTGGCAAAAACACGCTGTCGTTTTGCAGAACAGTTTGACTTTGAAAAAAATACTATCAAATGGTAAGTCATCTGCATGAAATATGAAATTTACAGTTTTCTAGAGAGGAGATCCGGAACATTTATTATCTTTCCAAGTCGTGGTCTTTGGATGAACGTGGGGAAACACTTTGGGTTATGATTAATTCAGCCTAATTGGGTTGAGGATTAATGACGTCATTCACCCAAACTGGGCGGAATGAGCCCTTTTAATGATGCAGGCCAATTTCAACCTTTCCCCGATCTGCTAAGAAATTAGCATTAGCTTGCCTGATCGACTGGGGGAAGCTTTACTTTCTACTGATTAATTGTTGTTGTTATGGCCCGTAATTCAATTCAATTCAATTTCATTGTATAGAACACCTCAAAGAGGTCGCGTACGAACAAACAAGTAAGGGACATAATCCATAACTGAACAAAGATAGGTACCATACATGTATGTACATGTCTTTCTGATAATTATTCAGAAATCAGATCTACCTAATACATACAACTTCATATGGCTAAGTTTGATAGCTGTTCATAGGGAAAATCATGTAGACCTACGCTTGATAGTAAGAACTAGTATGCAACGAATAAGGAGTATTTTCAAATTTGTGACAAAATGGTTGTTTTATTCTGAAAATAATAGCCAGGAGACATAAGCGATGACTTACATAATGCGACGTGCGACGCGAATGTCCACCGTGAGCAGCAAATGTTTAAACATAAAATGCAACGAACGTTCGGGTCACGTTCTCGCCGCCGTCTGCCAATAGATTGACCTAGGGATTCGCGACATGCAACGGACATTTGCGTAGTATTTCGCGTTTGTGAATCGCAACACACAAATGCGGTAATATAGTTTATGAGCCGCAGACGGTGATGATACATGCCTCGATTATACAGCTCGTTGTATTAGTCCTCGGGATTCTTTATGCACTGTCCTTCAGTGCGGATGACCATGGGTAAATTCAAAGAATTCTTCAGATTGAGGATTTCTTCATCTTCCACCCGCAGAAAAAAATGATAGCCCCCCTAAATAACAGTCTGTGCAAAAATAATCAGATATATATATATTTTTCGAATGAATCAGAGAAATTCAGAGATATGGGATTTTAGAGAGCAGTTGAAAATGTACACTTAGTATACAACCTGAGAATAAAGTAACACGGTAAACATTTAAATCTTTTACATATATATGTTGCCACATGTAGCCTGATTGAAATTAGCCATATGAAACGTCCATTCACAATGCCGATTTCTGGCAATAGCTCAAGTACTAAAATCGTATGTTAAATATGGGAGAATGCCTCAGAATCCAAAATGTAGGAGTGCTGAACATCTAGTGTATATTTGACCAAACACTTGGATACTCATTCACAACTGAAAAAGCATCACTAGATATGCACGGTTATATATTTGACCATACAATTGGATAAATTAATCATTCGCAACCCTGTGCATAACAGTGCGGACTTCGAGGTAACTGCCGAGCTGTTGATCTGCCGTTGATCTTTAACTCAGGAGTGGGCGTCTCAGGTTTTTTGTCGATATATTTTGATACACAGACGATAACACGATGGTGGACGTATTGGTGTTGGGAACCCTGCGATAGTGACTGAGCATCATGCCTATCCGAGGTCTTATATAGTCCAGTCAGCAACAGGCGGTGTTCTACGGAGGCACAGACGTCATCTACTAAGAACTGCAGAGCCGTCCCCTGAAATTACACCTGACCTCGAGCCGTGTTTTGCGGGTGTAGATTTGTCCTCATCCAGGGAAACCAGAGTGGCTTCCCCTCCTCTCCAACACAACATTTCATACTACAAAATCCGGGCGAAGTGTGAAACCCCCTAATAGACTGGATCCGTGAACTATGTTGAGTTTTGTGAGGTAAAGTGGTTAACCAACTTTGAAATTAAGTTTAGGTGTAAATTGCTGATTAAATAGCACTACTCAACATCGTAACTCGGCTTAGGGGAGCGCGAAATGTAACAGTCGCTGTTCTGCCCACACCCACATGCACATGTACCGTGCCATACAACATCTGAACTCAACTTTGAGCAAAGTGTGAAACTTAATAGTAAGTGTACCGCATACACTTTACACATGTATATTCAGTATTGCGATTGTATTCTTTTGCGTTCGAACTCTATCACAGTGTCATTGATCAAGCTCAATCTTCACTGTGCAAAGAACAAACATTTATAGGACTGGTAGTTCACTATCACCTGTTGGAAAGCGTGCGTGTGTTCTAATATTGGATTAAGCATAATTTTGTTCTAGTTCATTACGGAGCAGTATGCGTCCGTTGTCTCTTTTCTCCACTTAAAAAAAAAGGGAGTGGGGAAGGTGTCGTATATCTAGCACACTGTTGTAGGTCTACATGCTATACTGATTTGAGACTTTCCAACCCCACAGTTTTCATGTTAACTCGTCCAGTGTAACTATTCTAGCCAATGTGAATCGCGTACTCGGGTCATGAGTGTTACGGCGGCATGTTTTTATGCGCCATTTTGAGTCGGAGTGGAATTTAACGAAATCTCAGTACGTATTTGAAACGTTGTTGTTGGAATGTCTCACAGGCATCACCCACGCCAAGATCAAAGTGTTTTTTTTTTCTCTCCAGTGCGCCCTGTGTTCCTTTCTCGATCACTGATTTGAATGGATAGAACTTACTGGATAGGCGACAGTGCAAATTTCATGTGTTTCTGATTGGCTGCAGCTCCGTAGTCGTGTTGGTAGGAATTGAATCGGTTTGACGAAATGTAAACGGACATGTCATCATCACGACCACAACAGCTTTCGCTTTCCGTATTCACTATGATCCTAGCCGTTACATGTAATGGCGGGTGTGTCTGAGTCTCTAAGTCTACTGTTCGAGAAAGTTACCAAGGAGCTATTCTTTGGAATCAACTACCGAACCACATGAAAACTGTTCTTAATCTAAATGAATTTAAACGCATGATAACAAATTTTAATTGCTGAAATTTTCAGATGTTTTATCCGAAAGTTACTTTGTGTATCTTTTACGTATGTGATAGTCTTATGCTGTTCACTTTTGACTTTTAGGGTTATTTATTCCTACGAAGTAGGCTACAGATCGCAAATTTTCCGGTAATGAGTGAGTCAGTCAGTCCATCCGAATCCTTTCGTCGGCAAAATAAGGAGAACCGTTGACATTATAATCTTGATTTTTGGCATGAACGAGCATTAGGGCATTGTTATCAGCTAGTTCTGATCTGAAATAATTCTGATTAAAATTAGATTTATAATTAACACTTCAGTATATTGTTATAGATCACACGGAGAAAAGTCCGATCATTTAAGGGAGGGAAACATGACACCATGGAATTTGGGAACAGCCCTGGCATGCCTGGTGCTCTCTCGCTGTTGAATTCAACCGCAAGATCTGAGGACAGCGACCAAACTATTTATAGACGGAGGCTGGTGAAACCCAGTATTAATGTGTTTAACTCCGAGTCTATTCAATTGATTGATGTACCAGGGCCGGATCACTAAATGACCAGAACATTCACCAATATACTTTCATTTTTTGTGGCACGAACACATCGATGTAAATATATAAATACCCAGAACATAATCTTGCTCAATCTCACAAAAGGCATGTTATAAAGAGAACCTATGGCTGGTATGGAAAGTTGTACATGTACCATATTATGATGAAAAGTACCGTAGGGGAGGGTCACATCATATCTCAATGAAAATGCGATCGAGTCCTAATGCCTACTCTACTTCGTAGGTCCTGTGACGTTAGTCACACTGCTCATGTGTATGTATCAGATTGTTTATAAATAGGTTTGTGTAGTTTTATGTTGTACACTGTTCACTTTTAGTGTTATTTATTGTCGGTGATAATAGCTCCTTCGTACGCTAATGGTTTATTGTTCTTAAAACCAACTCTAAATAAAGCTCTTATCTTATCTTATTGTCATGAGAACTCGCATCCCTTTTCGCTGTAAACGATTCCTGGATGTAGGCTCGCGGGGCGACTTGAATATTGGGGGGGGTACAGACGAGATGGGACAGGGAGGGGGTTGCCCTCATTGCTTCGAAAATAATTCGCCGATGATATTTGTCAGCTATACCCACCCACCCAAGTGAAAAGTTGCAGTGCTTTATGAACACAAGCCATTGAAGAACATTGTGCTGTTCGTTGATTAGACAGAACGAATTTCATGGAGAAATTGAGACAAGGGACGGGGGTACTCCCGCGGAACATGTTGACATTTCAGACGGTCCCCTACACATATCTGACCCATTTTAATGCACATCAGTATACAATTATAGGGGGGGGGGGCAAAGTGGTCCTCCCCCTTTCATATTTGCCACCCCCGCCCCCCCCCCGGAAAATACCCCAAAAGTTAAGAGTGGATTTACAGATAAACATACAACAACCCGGAATGGATGACGAAAGGTAAGGGCCAAAACATTTAATATCTTTGGCATCCGTGTCCACTCCAGTTATAGGGTTTAATTTTCGTTTCGGTAACTGTTCAGCGCGCGGCTATATCCGTTGCGGCGAGTACTATCGAAATTGTGCAGATTGTTCGAAATTGGGTCAAAGGTATAATTGGAATACGTGATACCGCCAACCGCCAACAGCCAAATGTTTCAAGTTTAAGAGGACAAACAGCTTTTAGGGATATAGCGCCTCGTGATTTTCTTTATACAGCACCAGGGACTAATACACATCGGTGGATTTACAGGTAAAGAACAACAACAACAAGGTTTGTGAAGTCTAGATTGAGGCAGACCTCAGTTTTCTCCCAACGCATGTTCCAGAGAGTTAAGTAAGCAAGCCGGGAAAGGTTTAAAATTGGCCTGAATCACCCCAAAAGGGCTGATTCCGCCTAGTTTGGCGGAATGACGTCATAAACCCTGACCCCAATTAGGCTGAATTAATCATAACCCAAAGTGATCATTATTTCACAATGATAAATATCTCAAATTATGAACTGACCACTTTTGGCGCTGAAAAATAGGAAACATGTTTTCTCCGATACCATGAAATTTATGACGTACATTTGCTTATGAATTGTGCAGGAAAGTGAAATATATTGTTGTCTCGCAAAAAAATGATAAATCCGATTTATACAACTTTGCCGTTTATAAGTTTTTAGATGGAAACAAATATTTCGCTCACCTTCATACCTGTCGTTGTTGTTCTTACCGCCATGTTCTGGTCGAAGTTGAGGCCACGGAGTCAACTAATCGATCAATTTTTGTTTTAATTATCACTTTCGGTAAGAAGCATCAGGGGAGGTAATTCTGTGAAAAGCTTATGCCGAAGACAATTTGGTATTGAATTTTATTCTCTTGATCCTGCACTCTCGCGTATTTCTCACATTTTCTGAATTATCGATTAATTACGCCTGGCAGTTCAAGTCAGAGGCGAACAATATGGTGGCAAAAACACGCTGTCGTTTTGCAGAACAGTTTGACTTTGAAAAAAATACTATCAAATGGTAAGTCATCTGCATGAAATATGAAATTTACAGTTTTCTAGAGAGGAGATCCGGAACATTTATTATCTTTCCAAGTCGTGGTCTTTGGATGAACGTGGGGAAACACTTTGGGTTATGATTAATTCAGCCTAATTGGGTTGAGGATTAATGACGTCATTCACCCAAACTGGGCGGAATGAGCCCTTTTAATGATGCAGGCCAATTTCAACCTTTCCCCGATCTGCTAAGAAATTAGCATTAGCTTGCCTGATCGACTGGGGGAAGCTTTACTTTCTACTGATTAATTGTTGTTGTTATGGCCCGTAATTCAATTCAATTCAATTTCATTGTATAGAACACCTCAAAGAGGTCGCGTACGAACAAACAAGTAAGGGACATAATCCATAACTGAACAAAGATAGGTACCATACATGTATGTACATGTCTTTCTGATAATTATTCAGAAATCAGATCTACCTAATACATACAACTTCATATGGCTAAGTTTGATAGCTGTTCATAGGGAAAATCATGTGTCATGAACACACACTGTTAGCCTCAATATGAAATAAATAAAATTTGAAGTAAGCCGAACATACCGTATACTTTACAATAGACCCATTTTAAATTTGATTTATTACATATCATGTTTTAGTGTGGTATGATATGATATGCGATATTTATCGCATTAGATAGATGGTAGTCGTGCCCACAATACAAACAAACAAATAGAACAAACATGAGAGCCAGTGAGGGACACTTGCTCACATGAATAACAAGAGGACTAGAGCCGTAAAGCATACTTTATCTTGCAATAGCAATTAATGAGACAATCGAAGGATACTTTCGCTTACGTTAGCAATATGAGAGGACTGAAGAATTAATACTATTATAGTTATGTCAGTCGATGCACCGGAATTCAGGGTGGTATTGAAAAGCTTTTTTCCCTGTGTTCATGGATATACATAATCAGCAAGGCAAAAGTAAGGAAGGCATAATCAAGGTTGGATAACATTGCCGCTCGGCTGCATGCACTCTGTTACACAAGAACTGTTCAATCGATATGTCAACTGGTCTTCGGAACAGCCTAGTTCATTATGCAAGTCAGGGTAATTAATTAACCAATCAAAACAATACAATTTCCTCTATAATTTCACTTGCATTTACAATAAGGGAGGACTGACAGATACTTTCAATTGCAACAATATAAAAAACCTCTATATACCGCAAACCCACCGACCGGTATACCTGCCTCCATGCCCGCAGTTTCCATCTTGAACACACCACCCGATCTATTGTATACAGCCAAGCTCTACGCTACAATATAATCTGCTCCAAACCTGCTGATGCCGAAACCCATCTCCAAGATCTACGAAAAGCCTTCCAGCAACTTAAATACAATCCTGTCATGATACAAGAACAAATCCATAGAGCCATGCGGATACCTAGAGACATCTTGCTACAATACAAGCCCAAAACAGACGATAACAGAATCCCATTAGTTATCACGTGCAGCCCACAAACGCGACCCATACAGCGCATCATCAACACTCTACAACCGATCATCAGTGGAGATGAACGCCTGAGCAAAGTACTACCAGAGAAACCTGTCCTCGGCTACCGTCAACCTCCCAATCTAAAAAAAACGTCTGGTATCCAGTCATCTGTCCATGGGTGAAGAGAACGGCACACTTTCGTGTGGTAGCAACAAATGCAAGTTATGCCCACATATCAACACCCAGTCTACGATCACCGGTCCCAACGATTCCAAACTGTCCGTTGAGGGTTCATTCTCCTGCACGTCAACCAACATTGTGTACGCCATTACCTGTTCCAAATGCCCTAAAGCTGTATACGTAGGAGAAACTGGACAGTCATTAAGACAGCGTATGAACGGCCATAAATTTGACATACGCCAGAACGACACCTGCAAACCCATTGGACAACATTTCAACTTACAGAATCATTCGATCACAGATTCCAAAGTTGCCGTATTAAGGAAAAGAAACTTCAGAAACCAATTTGAAAGAACTGTAGAAGAACAGAAAATTATTTCACAATTCAATTGTATTGAACAGGGCCTCAACAGAGATTCAGGTTTCTTAAGCCACTATAGAGATCAATTGGTCAATTATTCTTGTCCAGTTCACTTATTACTGTTTTATTATCCTGTTATATTCTGTCTGTAACTCTCTTAATGGAGATTAGTTTTTGTGGTACAGATTACCACACCAGCCTATTGCCCAGCATTGTATAGAGATTAATTGGTCCATTATTCTTGTCCAGCTCACTTATTACTGTTTTATTATCCTGTATTATTCTGTCTGTAACCCTCTTCATAAAGATTAGTTCCTGTGGTACAGATTACTATCACCTGCCTACTGCCTAGCATTGTTATATAATTTCCTATTGTTCTATGTTTATTGACACCACTCACTCATTACGGATCTTTGTGCTATGTTTTACAACCCTTGTGTGTATATATACCCATGTTGACCATTTCACCTCACACCTGAGGAAGCAGATTTATCTGCGAAAGCTCGTGTAGAATAAATGTAGTTAGTCTCAAATGGTGTTACCTTCCCGTCTATCTACTAGTTTAATAGACTAACACGGCTACCCCACAAATCCTAACAATATAAGAGGGCTGAAGGATACTTTCATATAGGCTGCTTTTATTTTTGAGAGAGCTTGACAGATTGTTGTATGGATGTCAATTATCATAATTTGGCTGATGGATGAATTTTTTTTTCAGACCATGTACCTTCATATCATCAAAAAATGATGTTCTTCAACAAATCTTTCATACGAATGGTTTTTTTTTAAATAATCCATGTGTACAAAGTAAATTCTGGTAAAGTAAATGATATCAATAATCTTTTCTCTGTACCCATCCTCGTCGAAACCAGGGATACACATGTAAGTTCTCTGCCAGTGAAACTTTGTGACCAGAGCGATATGGTACCATAGCAGTGACATCTTCACCATAGCGATAGCATATGGACCATCAATGGTCATGTGTCTGCTGTGGTACAGCTTTGGTACCGTTACAGTGAAGATGTAGTCAACACTATGGTACCATACCGATCTGGATACAACGTTTTCACTGGCGGGGAAATTTTAGAAAGGAGATAGAAAATTTGAAATATCTGGAGTACTTTCTGCATGGCAAAAATTTGACAGAAGAATTAAATTTACTGATGATAATCTCTTTAATGGGAATATATCTGGTTAAATTAACATTTTATCAAGTCAATCCCTTTTATCCAACAGTGGTCCAGCAAAGGTCTGAATCACTTTGAAGATCTTTTAAATGAACGAGAGTTGTGTAAATTTAACGAAGTAAATTTAAATTGAGTTTAAAAGGCACATTTTTTTGATTATTTAAGATTACTTAGAAACATCCTGAATGAATGGAAGACTAAACAATTATGAAAGAGAACCGCCCTCTCCCATATATCCTCCTGCGCTATGTTCCTTGATGAAATGTTCCAAATGTTGTAGAGGTCTTCAGGATGGTTTCCACTGGGCTGGTCCCAATCTCCGAACAATAGTGAGAGAGAAGTTTGTCCAGAGTAGACAGGTGGAAATGTAGCTATATGATGGTCAACTCTTGTACCCAACACAAGACACTGTTCTATGGAACTTGCAAGTCAAAATTCTGCACAGATCTCTCCCTAGTAGTAGTTTATTAATAATTGAAAATAACATGGTGTCTGTTATGTTCTCTGTAAAACTGAAACAGAAGGGCTCGAATTTGTATGTTGTGACATCAAATCATTTTAGCAATCAACAGAAATATATTCCACACAACATACAGAGAACTATATTATTCTTAATGAAATGACCATTGTTTTTGGGCCCCTATGAGGTTTGAAGCTGTTACGGACATTTCAAGCTAGCCACTGAATGTCGAATCTAACGCTTCTAGGCATTGTCTCGCATTATATGTGTACCAAGTTTGGCGGTTTTAAACAACTTACAAGGGCAGAACACAGAGAAAAACAATTTGGACGATGGCTAGCTTCTGACTAGAATCTGACGCTTTTGTGGTACCATCATGTGGGTATTGTCGCGTAGCATTTGTTTTCCAAGTTTGATGGCTCAGTCGTATTTATATACTCACAACATAGGAAAAAACAATTTGGATGATGGCGAGATACTGAATGTCAAATCTGAGGCTTGCAGGGCACCATCCTGTAGATGCAGTATATGTCTACCAAGTATGGTGGCTCAAGCTTTCTCGAGTGTCAGCGGACGCTATCTCTGACAGACAGACATACGGACTGGCATATCATGCCGGTTCTTTTAATAATATAGGATGGTCGCACATTCTTTCTCTAAAGAGCTGTAATCGTCGAAAAATATGTGGCTATATTTCATTGGCTGATTAACGCGGAGTCCAGGTTGTTAACGTGCGGTCAATGATATTTTGATTTATTTTTCACCATATCCCTTTTTTGGCTTCATAGTTTTCGATGACATTATTCTTAGGTAAAATAATCTAGTAGTTGAGATGTGACGTTTAAACTGAATTACCGAATATTTCTCCTTTAAGCCAACGATAAAAGATGATTGTGGTGGTTTTATTTCAGTGGGACTAAATTGTGTGTCATAATTGAGAGGACAATGGAAGACTTGTCAGTAAAATTGGAACCTCTTGATCAAGCGACAGGAGCATTGGTGCAAGATGATTGGATAATGGACCAGCATTCTGCAAACGAATCTATGGAAGCGGGCGATGTAACAGTGAAAACAGAATCAACAGCCCAATGTGCGGTTGGAGAACAAGAAGGTGGTGCTGAGCATGATCCATGTGAACAATTACCGGTAAGCCGCGAAACACAGTTGTTGATTAGATTAAAACCAGATCTACAAAAGTCGCTTCCCCTTCTACTTGTCAGTTATGCAGATCTGGCATCAACACGCTCATATCCATGTTCCGAGTACTGACCAATGTACGTGGGAATGATAGGTTGACCTCGTGAAGAGAGAAATATCTACTGGAATCAATCGATATATCTAAATTCTATTAATCTTAACAGAATATCATCATCGTTTCTAAAGAATAAAATATTGATTCGATGAATCAAGATCAAATATAGATGACTTTTGCAAAAACCGTACACTTGTTGTACTCTCCCCGCACAGTGAAACGAGCCAGACATTTGACCTTGATCTGCCGTCAGCTAGGTCTTTCAACACAGAAACCCGGTTCTTGTGCCCGGATCTTAAACATGTAAAATCATCGACATGCGAGGCAGGGAGCGTTATTGTCCTTCCCCACGAAGATACTAGCCGTCCGTCCTGCCTTCCGTTCTTCCATCCGCCCGTCTGTCCCACATCTTGTGAACGCGGTATCTCGAGAACTGTTAGTGCAATTGACTTCAAACTTGAGAATGTGATTCACATCAGTTAGACGGCGATTTTGTATTGATTTTCATTGAGGTAGCATGTAATTCAAGATGGCTGTTATTGACCCTCTTGGATTCCGTCCATCCTGATTATATCTTTAGAACAACTCAACAAATTGACTTCAAACTTGAGACGGCGCTTCACATCAGTTAGGCGGCCATTGGTATAGATTTTTATTCAGGTAGCATGTAATCCAAGATGGCTGCAATCGACCATCTTGGATTCTGTGTGTCCTGCATCTTGTGAACGCGGTATCTTGAGATCAATTTGTCCAATTGACTTCAAACTTGATAAGGTGCTTCGCGGTATGTAATCCAAGATGGCTGCCATTGACCATCTTAGATTCCGTCCGTCCTGTATCTTGTGAACGCGGGTCTTGAGAACAACTTGTTCAATTGACTTCAAACTTGAGAAATTGTTTAGCATCAGTAGATGGTCATTGGTATTGATTTTCATTGAAGTAGTATATAATCCAATGACTGCCATTGGATTTCACTCACCCATATTGTACCCATCTGTGTTGTGAACGCGACATCTTGAGATCTTTTCCACCCATCCATTTATAAGCTTCACCATCCAAAATTCCATAAACAACTGCAGACTTGCATTCCAGTGTTACGCTATCCTTCACTGCTTCCCAAACCTCCTCAACTTGTCTCAACAATTCCAGATAAATGTCCCTTTCCACATACAGATGTCCACTTCCCAATTTACATTTGAAGAGATATTTGAAGCATAAATGCTATATGTTTTGAAACTGGCTACATGGCGAAGGACCTGCTATCTCCTCAGGTTGTTTTGACATCTGGTTTTAATTGAATGCAACAAAAACTTTTGGATACGGTTCTAAAGACTCATGGTGGAGTGTGCTACAAGTTTATATTAAATTCACAAACTCCATGTGATATTGTAAGCAGATTTTCGAAGATACATTTAATAACTGACCGTATTGAACTGGAAAGAAGTTTATATAAAATTAAGGCTGATTATGTTTTCTGTTTGATTTAGTCTTTTGTCAAGAAGTGTTCTGATGACGAGCAGACACGTGTCGATGATTTCTTCTCTGATAGACCTTCTCCTGTGGCCATGCACATGATAAAAATTAAGACAGCAGAGACGACAAAACTGCCCAACAAATCTTTGAGATTTTGGAATCCAGAAACGGACAATACAGGAAGAACGACAGCTCACAGAGTTCACACTTGTGAAAAGCCATACAAATGCTCGCTCTGTCCATATAGCTGTTCACAAAAAGTAAACCTGAAGGATCATGAAAGAACACATACTGGTGAGAAGCCATTTAAATGCTCACTTTGTCCATATAGCTGTTCAAATAAAGGACACCTTGGGCGACATGAAAGGACACATACTGGTGAAAAGCCATACAAATGCTCGCTCTGTCCATATAGCTGTTCACATAAAGAGAACCTGAAGGATCATGAAAGAACACATACTGGTGAGAAGCCATTTAAATGCTCACTCTGTCCATATAGCTGTTCAAAGAAAGGACACCTAGGGCGACATGAAAGGACACATACTGGTGAAAAGCCATATAAATGCTCGCTCTGTCCATATAGCTGTTCACATAAAGAGAGACTGAAGGATCATGAAAGAACACATACTGGTGAGAAGCCATTTAAATGCTCACTCTGTCCATATAGCTGTTCAAAGAAAGGACACCTTGGGCGACATGAAAGGACACATACTGATGAAAAGCCATACAAATGCTCGCTCTGTCCATATAGCTGCTCACATAGAGAGGGACTGAAGGATCATGAAAGAACACATACTGGTGAGAAGCCGTTTAAATGCTCACTCTGTCCATATAGCTGTTCAAAGAAAAGAAACCTTGGGCGACATGAAAGGACACATACTGGTGAAAAGCCATACAAATGCTCACTCTGTCCATATAGCTGTTCACAAAAAGTACACCTAAGGAAACATGAAATGACACATACTGGTGAAAAGCCATATAAATGCTCGCTCTGTCCATATAGCTGTTCACAGAAAGGGAGCCTAAAGGGACATGAAAGGACACACACTGGTGAAAAGCCATACAAATGTTCTCTCTGTCCATATAGCTGTTCACAGAAAGGGAGCCTAAAGGGACATGAAAGGACACACACTGGTGAAAAGCCATATAAATGTTCTCTCTGTCCATATAGCTGTTCATATAAATGGAGACTGAAGGATCATCAAAGAACACATACTGGTGAAAAGCCATACAAATGTTCTCTCTGTCCATATAGCTGTTCACAGAAAGGGAGCCTAAAGGGACATGAAAGGACACACACTGGTGAAAAGCCATATAAATGTTCTCTCTGTCCATATAGCTGTTCACATAAAGAGAGACTGAAGGATCATGAAAGAACACATACTGGTGAGAAGCCATTTAAATGCTCACTCTGTCCATATAGCTGTTCACAGAAAGGGAACCTGAAGGCACATGAAAGGACACATACTTGTGAGAAGCCATTTAAATGCTCACTCTGTCCATATAGCTGTTCACAGAAAGGGAACCTGAAGGCACATGAAAGGACACATACTTGTGAAAAGCCATACAAATGCTCACTCTGTCCATATAGCTGTTCACAAAAAGTACACCTAAGGAAACATGAAATGACACATACTGGTGAAAAGCCATTTAAATGCTCACTCTGTCCATATAGCTGTTCACAGAAAGGGAACCTGAAGGCACATGAAAGAACACATACTGGTGAAAAGCCATACAAATGCTTCCTCTGTCCATTTACCTGTTCATCGAATGGACACCTTGGGTGATATGAAAGGACACATACTGACGCAAAGCCATAAAATGCGCACTCTGTCCATATAGCTGTTCACAGAAATGGAACCTACATGAAATGACACATTTTGGTGAAAAGCCATAAAATGCTCCTGTCCAAATAGTGTGTACTCTGCCTATATAGTGAGCTGTCCATATAGCTGTTCACACAAATGGAACATGGAAGAAACCACACTGATGAAAAACCATATAAGTGTTGATTCTGTTCATATTATTGCTGTTCACAGAAATGGAACCATAATAAGACACATGCTTATGAAAACCATAAAGATGCTCAATGTAGCTGTTCAAAGATAAGACACCTACAGGAACACAAAATAACGCATAATAATGAAAAGCCATAGAAATGAGGCTTGCATAGTGCGCGTTCTGGCCTTCTCGTATTCATTTTATTATAGATTGTTTAACAGCGAAATATTCTGGTTCGAGATGATATGTATAAAATGCATGCTGAAATACATACGAAAATGCCAAAATGGAGGTAAAGTCCATTGTTCAGTGTCAAACACCATAATATTAGTTACATGTGTGTACGGAGCAGACTTTCACTATCAACATGTGGGCCTGAAGAGAACATCTACCAGTGGACATTTTGGAGAACCGCTAGGGCGCATTTGAGAGATTGAGGGCCTATATTGTATCCAAAGAGGTCATATAGGATCTGATTTTGAAGCTCTTGGGGTGTAGACAACGACTGTTCATTTCATCAGTGACGTCATCAATAGGACTAGTAGCGAATTCGGGCATTTTGGGTGTGGAAGTAGAGGCTGAGGCGCGCGCGCCGGCGTAGACCGGGAATTGTGGGAAAAGGACATGGGAATGGCCGTTTTAGCCTTGAGATCGCACACTATTGGTCCGAATGGGGTGTCAATGTTTAGCACTCTTGGGGGAGCCTTCGATGGGACTGGTGGTTTGTGGAAGTAGGGGCTATGACACGCATACACAGTGCTAAAATTACATGGGAATGGACGTTTTGGGGTCGAGATGACCCTCTATTGGTCCGAATGGGTCGTATGGGGGGCTGAATATAACTGAATGTTTGATTCATGAAAATATGCTTCCTGGGCTAATGCTGTATTTTTGAGGCATTTATAGGGAAGATTTTCTCTTGTCATGAGAATATGACACCTAAAACAAAAATCAGACTTGGTACTTTCAAATGAGCAATCTTCCAAATATCTTTGCGAAAATATAATTTTGTTTTGAGGTGACATATTTTTGTTACAAGAGAAAATTCTCCTTATAAATGCCCCAGAAATACAAAAAATATGCCGGGGACCACATTTTGATGAAATGTAAACTCATTTTTATGCAACTGACCATCGTAATTGTTTCCAGGCTGATATTTCAGTGCATATTCTTCAAGCAAAATATGTTTTTGCAGGTTTTGGATTGAAAGAAAAAAAAAACAAACCTAGCTTCATTACCGCCACACACAAAGGCTTTTTCCTATGTAAACATCACACATCCTTTATATAATTATACCAAAAATAAAACCAACAAGCGCTGGATGAGCGCAAGGACCTCCGTCGAGGCAACAGGGTCCGTAGTGGGATACATCACTGAATAACATAGGGTCGGATGCCAAGTTTAATTTTGCATTTGTTGGACGTTAACTGCACCAATGGTAATTAACCTGGGATTGAGGGTTCCCCACTAGCATGTCCAGCTAGGGATGTGGAAGTCACATTCCTCGCAAATAATTTTTGTCTGATTTCACGTGCTTGAAATATTGGGGTATAGAATAGAGTATGTTGATGGAAAACCTGGAATACTGCTTTAGACATTAGGCTCCTTCCCACCCCCACCTCCCCCTGAGAGGACACCCCTACCAAAATCAACACGTTAGCGGCAGAAATGAGACCCTGTGTGCCTAGTTTTACCAACTTGCTTGTGATTTTGTGCTATAGGCCCTACACATCAACACTTCATGTTTTGTATGTGTACAGTATAGCATCCTCATGGACAGAATCCTCTACAAAACACACCTGATTTTACCGACACGCCGTTCTGATCTGTCTCGGCATCATGTGATGAAGATTCAATGCTCTCGGAATAATTTTGTATACTGGTGTTACACCTTCACCATAATGTATCAATTACCATGAACTTGTACATGTATCACATTCATATTGAATGGTGATGACTGATGATAATATGAAGCAAATGGCTGGATTCCAGCGAATGAAAACTTAATGCTAATCATGAACAACATACAATTAATAATACATACAATATTATGACTGAATCATAATAACAGATATTCAAGGGTATATATGTCTACACTAAACTGAAGGAGACCCATGATGCGTATTATGTTGTAAAACTTCACTTGCTAATCTCGATTATGTTGCTTATTGTGAAAATGTTACGAAAATGTATTTAGTCTGATTGCCCATTGTCCTCAAATTAGAAATACATTCAACAGCTAAAGTTAAGCCAATCGTAACAATATATAACACCATGGTATTGTTGTAATATCACCCAGGTATTGATCTTTGGTTAAGAATGTAATGAGATACATATATACGTGTTATTTGTGTTATTCTGTATGCAGTTCATTCTGTATGTATTTTATACATGCACATTTTCCAGAAGTGGAAATGAAATTAGAATAAAATAATCAAAATATCAGTATTTTCGTTATTTTGGGATAACACTATCTTAGAATAGCACAAATTCTAGTGCTGAAAATTTGGTCGAGTCCTGTGCGGGATTCGAACCAGCGACCCCAGAGTCAGGCACCTAATCGCCAGCACTGTATTTCGGCGATCTAAACCACTCGGCCAACGGGCCTCCCACAAAAATAGGAGGTAGCAGACCGTTAGTCTTGAAAGCGAACATACAGTACCCCTCTGATGATCGTAATGGCACAGCTCCCAAAGTTGAATAGATGTATTTTTTATCATTTAGAAAGTGATTGTATAACAGTATTTTCGATATTTTGGGATAACACCATCTTAGAATAGCGCAAATTGTAGTGTTGAAAATTTAGTTGAGTTCCGTGCGGGATTCGAACCAGCGACCCCAGAGTCCGGCACCTAATCGCCAGCACTGTATGTCGGCGATCTAAACCACTCGGCCAACGGGCCTCCCACAAAAATAGGAGGTAGCAGACCGGTAGTCTTGAAAGCGAACATAGAGTACCCCTCTGATGATCGTAATGACAGCTCCCAAAGCTGAATAGATATATTTTTTATCATTTAGAAAGTGATCGTATAACAGTATTTTCGTTATTTTGGGATAGCACTATCTTAGAATAGCACAAATTCTAGTGCTGAAAATTTGGTCGAGTCCCGTGCGGGATTCGAACCAGAGACCCCAGAGTCAGGCACCTAATCGCCAGCACTGTATGTCGATGATCTAAATAACTCGGCCAACGGGCCTACCACAAAAATAGGAGGTTGCAGACCGGTAGTCTTGAAAGCGAACATACAGTACCCCTCTGATGATCGTAATGACACCGCTCCCAAAGCTGAATAGATATATTTGTTATCCTTTGAAAACTGATCGTATAACAGTATTTACGTTATTTTGAGATAACACTATCTTAGAATAGCACAAATTCTAGCGCTGAAAATTTGGTCGAGTCCCGTGCGGGATTCGAACCAGCGACCCCAGAGTCAGACACCTAATCGCCAGCACTGTATGTCGGCAATTTTAACCACCCGGCCAACGGGCCTCCCACAAAAATAGGAGATAGTAGACCGGTAGTCATGAAAGCGAACATACAGTACCCCTCTGATGATCGTAATGACACAGCTCCCAAAGCTGAATAGATATATTTTTTATCATGTAGAAAGTGATCGTATATTTTGGGATAACCAAACGAGTAGTTCAGATCGACGACATACAGTGGTTCGAATTTCGCACGGGACTCGACCAAATTTTCAGCGCTAGAATTTGTGCTATATCTAAGATAGTATTATCCCAAAATAACGAAAATACTGTTATTCGATCACTTTCTAAATGATCAAAAAAATATATATATATAATCAAAATATGTTCGGTTTTTACCTCTACTCAGGAAATGAAGTCTTTGTTTCTAGAAGCTAAATCATTTTAGACACTCAAGTCCTTACCTGGTCAAGGGAGATGATTTTGTAAAAAAAAAGGAAAAAAAAAACATACAAATATAGATCCACACTGGTGCAGAGCAGAAAGTTTTATGAACTTTGATGATATTTGTGGAGCATGCTGCAGGACTTCAACTTCCATGAACCTGATATCCACACAATCCGATCCTACATGATATTTTTGCCATAGCACCGATAAACTAGATCCCCTCATTTATGTGTCCTAGATTCAGGAGCTATTGGGAGTTGCAGGTTTTGTAAAAGTTAGGTCCAATTGGAAATGTCTGACCGATTGACACATGTATTACTCTGCCGGTGGTCATTACATGCGTAATGTTTTTTTCCTGAGGAATCAACTGATATCCAATGGGTGGGGGGGGGGGGGGGTTGTGGCCAATCACTGACTCTGATTTTCACCACCTCTGTCATTCCACACCTTTCTGACACCGCTGAACCAATCAATAGTCTGTTTTGTTTTATTCCATTTCATCCAGTACATCCATTGTGTAACAGTCCTGCTGCATCTGATATCAGAAGTGCTGAATCTACACTGCAGGTTGGAATCAATTGTATACATATTTAATATCAAAACTCACTTCATTGAAAATGTTCATGGCCTTCATTATATTTCATTCTTTAATCATACACAAGATGAAATCCATTATACCAGTTTGCACCTCTCAAATGTGTAGTTAATAGAACTGGGGCCTGGCCATGTTACAAGAATTTGCAAAAGTATGAAATGAGAACTGAGTACTATGAGATCTTAATCCAATATATGGGTGATCAATAATGCGAATTCTGAAGAACGATGATGGATCTGAACCGCTGGTTGGATTGTTGGAGTTCATGTTAGTGGCATGACAGTATATCATAAAATAAACAGGAGTGTTTATATCAGTAACTTCTCTATGGAGGGTAGCAATTTTTTGACAACCAAAGTTAGATCACAAAAGAGAATACGTATACTGTGTTTGAGGAATATTTCTGTCTCCCCAATGGAAGGCGAAATTTGAATGAATGGTCTTGTGTTGTCAGTGTGTCTGATGTCCCCCTTGCAAAGATAAGAAAAATTGTCTATGTAATTTATATATTTATTGATTTTCTTTTTGTCTAATTGTCTTCTGTTCAAGTCATTTGGCATCGGTAAAACCTGAAATGTATATCATGGTCTCCTTCTTTCATCTGGTGATAGTGTCTGCTATCAGTCAAAAATCTCAGTAATGTAGGCCTACATGTGGAATGTAGACATTCCTTTGGTTCAGCAGCAATTCAGAATAAAATTGTGCTGTTGTCTCCCAGTTATTGTGTGCATGACATGATGACCTCCCGTGCATTTGATATGCAACAACAACAACTTGGACCATTTGGTTGGCTTCGACATAAGTCATCAGCCGAAAAATACTTTACGATATATAGAAATAACGGGTGGTGTACTAGGAATCATTGTGTTGTAATGGCATGAAATTGCAGCAATAAACTTACCAGAAAAACGGGGGAAAATCGCATTATCCATCTCTACAATCTAGAGAGCCGCCATGTCTCCCGATGGAAGCGGCCAACATTACGTGTAACTCGTGAAGCAGGATGGGATTGGAACCCGACTACAGAAGCAAGGCCCATTGAAATGCATTGCAGCGAGCGTTCCCCATTATTTCGTTTTTGTCCAAGAAGGATGCCACAAAATTTCGTCGGGAACCATGGTAAACCCTATAGGAAATCACATGAATCGTGGTGGGTTCCCCATATGACAATTATTTGGCGGGAGATTTCACGCTGCATTCCTAGACCTCCGTCGATCAGACGGAGGTAAAAAATATTTATTTTGTATGTATATCTTGTTTGATGTTGGATATATTAAACGAAGATTTCAGAAAATGTACTCAGAAGAACACTTTTAGTAATTTCCAGGGCGAGTTTTCTTCGCAATTAATGGAAAGAACGGCCTTCCCCTATTCAATTTTAGTTTAGTGACATAATTTTCAAAATTTGATAAAAAAAATTGTTAACAGCAAAATGAGAAATGATTGAGTGAAATTCTTTTGTGGAAATCTCCCCAGAATGGTTCTAGACTCTTTGAAATGAAGTCATTTTTTTCCGGAGCAGGGTTTCGTCCAGTGATGATTTGGGACCCAATTTCGGCTCTTTCACAAGAAAGACCAAAGCTCCTCCTCCCCCGTTATTACAAAAACTAAAAATCCAATTTAAATTAAATAAATGTTCGTAAAATGATATTTTATCTCATTTAAAGGGTGAAAGTCAGTCTTGGTATTGGGGCTGGAAAATGACTGATACCATATCTGAGCCCACGACTAGTATAACAGTGGGACTTTCTGGTCTATTTTCTGACGTTTTATTTATTACATAATAAAGATTCATTTTATTTTTGTCAGTGATAAGTCTTGATTCGCATGTCATGACTGCTTGACTAGTAGGCTCAAAACCGCCTATTTGTGAGTATATACCAAGCAGCTAAACATGACGTGTTTACTGTACATGATTATTCTATAACTTGTTTTCTTCAGCCACTTGGTATATATTCACAAATTGGCGCTAGGACTATACACAGTGTGAGCTGCTCTCAGCAGATCAGACTTCACGTAAGACAGGTAGTCAGTCACTATCTGGCGATGAAGACAGTAGTTTTTAAAAGCTTGTAAATATATTCATCATTGAGCTAGCTATATATATATATAACACTATGAGTCAGAGTTTGGCTGATTCGCTCGACCAATGTTGGATCCTCCGGGCCTTCGTTGGGTTATCTCGTCCTTTCCTTGACTTATTATTTATCAATTTAAAATCGACAACTCAAGGACTAATGTTGGTAACTGAAACGCAGTTGGAATCGTAATCCCGAGATAGTCTGGAGATATTATAAGTCATTCTCAGCCGTATGTGGGTCCGAATGAGCCGAAATCCCGATAAGCTTCTCGGTCATCCCTGTCTCGCCGTTTGATGTTATTGGTCGCTCATAATCCTCTCTGGCGAAATTTTGCTAATCCTAACCTGGACATCACGACGAATTCTTCAGTTCTACAGCTAAGAAGATAAAATTACATCTTATCGTTGTGTCTAACCGATAGGGGAATTGTCGTAGGTTTGACATGACCAAAAGCGGATTTCCTAGCCGATAGAAGCCGAAATCGACCGTTCTGTTGTATTTTGCCGATACAGGTAACTGGACAACTCACTTGTCTCCTGTATTTTGTTGAGTTTCCGTTCTCTTGTTAAACACAGCAGAACTTAACTGAGTGTTTTATATGAGGATAATGTCGCGAATACAGGCGCACAAATCCAATGTTTGTAGCAACAAGTTCACATTTTGGGATATTTCATATATCTAAATAATGTATAGATTTGGTAGAGATATTTAAGTGATATCAAATTTGTTATATTTGGTAATAATATATCTTTTATTATATGACGAAAGGCTTTTTAATATATATAGAATGTAATCTGTCAAAGAAATCTAAAACCTAGAATATACCCGAACCCTGCTCCACCGTCAACTCCCCTCAGCTCAATCGGAAACTGTGGGAAGTTATTCGTGTGAGAACTACAGAGAACGATAATCGCAACACGAGATTGTTATTTGTAATTTACTCAACTTCTGCTTTTATGGATAAATATACCAAGGGAATATGAGTATGATGAGTTTGAAGGACCATCCACCCCAAGTTGTGTTCCTGTCTTAAATATAGACTTCACTGTCTGGTATGTTGTGATGACATGTACGAATGGTTCTGTCTGTTTTTGTCGTTCTTTATTAGTCTTCTCTCTTGCCATTATTTCTCACACTTTCAGTGTTTTTCTTTTCGGATAATGCAGAGAATATATTTGCATATTACGCATGAAGGGTATTTATTGTTTGAATATGAAAGTCATACAAATCGCATATTCTATCGGGATACTTTCGAATATCAAAGTGCAGAGATCTAGTATATTGTTATGAGTTAAAATTTCGGACGGAGTTGAATGAAGACGAACGCTGTATATGGTTTTTGGTCGACACTTTTTCTATTCAATAAACATTACACAGTACAAACGATTTCACACGAGCAGCCAGTTATGGCAATTCCAAAAGCTGTCCTTCAGAGTTCGAGTTCCGAACCTCTGGGTTTCTGCCCCTCAACTCTCGATCACTGACTTTTATGCCGCAAAATCCATGTTGGGACACAACAAGTCGCTAGGTGATCGGCTTCAAGACAATAAACATATACATGACAAATACAGACATGTTAAACGGAACAATACAACTGATTTTTGAATGGCAATCAACACAGGGTTGTGACCTAATAATCGAACAGCTTATACTTATACTTGATTAGCACGAGAACAGGGGAACAATATTTACGATAGGCGGAGAATATAGAAGGATTACGTGACTGTTTGACTAAGCCGTTCAATTAACAAAAACTCAGAGAAAATCACACTATAGCATCTCCCTCTGGCTCCATGAGTTTCGACCTCGAAACTTTTTGATATGGCCTATCAAAACACAAGCTAAAGTATTGTCAATGGAGTGAACATAGGTTTAGACAGCATCAAAATAAAAAGTTATCTTACGGACATCAAAGTTATGTTGAATAATATCACAGAATGGACTGTCCAGAGACGTGAATGGTATTAACTGTTTGTTTTGGTTCTTAGTATACAAATGTACACTACCAATGGTGCTATATCCGCGTTTAATGTCTTCACAAACTTCTCGCACTAAGTCACATCCGCCATAGAAGTAGGTGCCCATCATTTCTTCCTTGTCAGGTGAGTCTACGATTACTCGTCGGACGGGAAGTGTAAAAACCTTTGCCGACATCTGGGGACCATCTTTCCGCGTTTCACTCAAGCTAGCTTTTTGAGCGGACAGCATAAAATTTGATCCAATTCGCCTTGAATTACCGATGGCGGCATGATGCTGTCGGACGTCTTCAATTCGTTGCTGTACAGCTTCTTTGTGAATTTC
Organism: Hanleya hanleyi; assembly: GCA_036873755.1. Classification (NCBI taxonomy): domain Eukaryota; kingdom Metazoa; phylum Mollusca; class Polyplacophora; order Lepidopleurida; family Hanleyidae; genus Hanleya; species Hanleya hanleyi. Next base: position 79,263 of record JAVTVY010033961.1, read on the forward strand.
TTCATATGCTTGACCACTCGCAGAGGCTTGCGTACTATTTGCAGAAATGCGCCGTCCAGGGATACGGTCGCCATGGGTCTCCAAGAATGCGATTCCGTACGAATCCATGTTACACAAGGGGACCCATGTGTTGCACCTTGTCGGTAGATTCCGCCACTTAATTAGATATTCCTCGGAACTGTCCTTTACTCTTCGTCGTGTGATTTTCGCCGTGGTCCGAGGCGTAATACTTGTATCATTATCTTGAGGAACTGCACTTGGATGATTGGCATTAGTCAATCCGGCGGGATCAGTTTGTGACTCGGACGAGGTTTCAACCTTCAACTTGGTTTGAGAAAAGGAATCTGTGTGTACACATACCTCAGTTTGAGTGAAGCTGGTGATACTTTGTGATTGTTCCGTTTGAGTTCCTTGTGGTACAGATTGGATGGACTTGTGTTGCGCCAATATAGCGCTATGTACACAGGCTTCAGTCTCTGTGTTTGGAATTTCAGTCCTCTTGCTTTGGTCAGCCCGTGAAGTTTTCTGCGTCTGATATGTTAACAAGCGCTGCCGATCGCGCCGAATAGTTGATGGGGATTTTCGCTTCACTGTCAAAACATTGATTCCATGGGATGGTGATGAGGTAGGACAACTACCCCATGTGAATGTTACTTGCATCGAATCTCCATTCTGATGGTGAAGATTCCAGCTTGTCGGGTGAAGGTTGACACCCAACATATTCAAAATCTGGAACACGTCCAACGTCGGCGCTACTACTGTCCTCTTGAGTTGGGGAAAGCTAGTCGGTGGATAGAACACTCACTTGGCAGCGAAGGTATCCGAGATTTTACCACTCTCTCCACCAAGTGTTATGAGTTGATATTTCGGACGGAGTTGAATGAAGACGAACGCTGTATATGGTTTTTGGTCGACACTTTTTCTATTCAATAAACATTACACAGTACAAACGATTTTACACGAGCAGCCCAGTTTTGGCAATTCCAAAAGCTGTCCTTCAGAGTTCGAGTTCCGAACCTCTGGGTTTCTGCCCCTCAACTCTCGATCACTGACTTTTATGCCGCAAAATCCATGTTGGGACGCAACAAGTCGCTAGGTGATTGGCAACAAGACAATAAACATATGCATGACAAATACAGACATGTTAAACGGAACAATACAACTGATTTTTGAATGGCAATCAAAACAGGGTCGTGACCTAATAATCGAACAGCTTATACTTATACTTGGTTAGCACGAGAACAGGGGAACAATATTTACGATAGGCGGAGAATATTGAAGGATTACGTGACTGTTTGACTAAGCCGTTCAATTAACAAAAACTCAGAGAAAATCAAACTATAACAATATAGATATGAATAGCATGTTGTTAAATTTTATTTCAGATTCTCTTCGAAATTAGGCTTCTTAATTACAGCAATTTTTGCAGAATGTAAAGTGTCATCACTGATGGGAAATTAAAATAACTAACAAAACGAATTCACCCCTTCCTACCGCCCCGTCCTGCACTCGCGGATTATAGATCTAATCAGTCCGATCGAGACAGTAGATTACCCAGACTTCCACCCGAAAAGAACTGAGTGAAAAAATAAAAATAAAACAAAGCTGACTTTGGAGGCTCCAGCTATGTGACATTTTCAAATGTTAATTAAGATTTTATACCCTCTTTTCCAACTACCCATCTTCTCTGTACTTATTATTTCAATAATTCTTGTCCGTTGGAATGAATAATTTTTGCTAAATATGGTTGTACATATTACGAGAGAGTATTGTTGAGGTTTAGCCTAGAAAAATGCCGACTACAATTAAACACATTTGTGAACACGAGCAAGTTCGTGTTTATCAAACACAGTGTGTTTTTTGTTTCTTTTATCTTTGTAGTGTGAACATTGCATCACAGTATAGTCAGGGACACACAAATGAGATAACAACATTTATTCCTAGATTGATGCTGATATATATATTTTTTACTCCCCAACTAACCGTCTTTATTTATACTATAATTATCCCATAATTATCGAAAAACTATATCCGTATAAAGGTGGCTACATGATTCAGTCTGGCTGGGGGATAACTTGATTATTAAACATTTTGGTGGATTCAATGAGTTCGGGACAAAACCCCCACTGAAAACCTCGACTGACAAAGCACCCACGGACAAAAACATTAATCGATAAATACTCTGGAAGAGGGGAAAAATTGTATGCCTGTTATATAGATTTTAATAAGGCATTCGACTCCGTGTGGCATGATGCCCTTTTCCTGAAGCTACAAAAAGTGGGTGTAAAGGGAAAAATTTATGATGTTCTGAAAAACATGTACTCGAATAGCCATTCAAGAGTTAAGACAAGCATTGGCTTGAGCAAAACATTCCCAGTTACTAGAGGTGTCCACCAGGGCAACGTACTAAGTCTTTTACTTTTTAATGTTTTTATTAATGATTTATTGTGTGAACTGAATAGTGAGAAGTCACCAGTTCTATGTGATGAACCTGTTCATTGTCTGGCTTATGTCGATGATATTGCTTTACTGTCTGTTGATCAAGCTGGGTTGCAGAAAAAACTGGATATATTAAGTACATATACAGACAAGTGGGACATATCTGTTAATGTCAAAAAGACAAAAGTTGTAACATTTGGATCAAACCGGTGCACTGGCCACTTTACTGTATTAACTTTTTTCAGCATATCATTACCGCCAGCCCCACCTCTTTATTGTACAAAGCTTACTTGGAACAGGTAGAAGCCAGTAGAAAACCTAATGCGTGTAACTGGGTGAGATATATAAGGAACACCCTATCAGATGTTGGTTGCTCACATATCTGTGACAACCAGGGATGTAGATTCCCTAAAGCAACACTAAGATATGTAAAACAAAAAATTACTGATATATGTTCATCTAACTGGAGAAACAAAATATCTGCACTCAACAAGTTAGAAACCTATTGTACATTCAAAACTAGTCTTTAAACTGAGAGTGTCATATTTTCTATACCAAATAGAAGACATCGCGTCGCATTGACACGACTCAGAATTAGTGCCCATAAACTTCAGATTGAGCGTGGGCGTTACCATGGTATCTCAAAGGACCGAATACTATGTACTACCTGTCAAGTAGTTGAAAATGAGGAGCATTTCCTCCTTGACTGTATACGGTTCAACCCCCAAAGAGATTTACTTTTTCAAACAATCCAGGCTTTGATTCCTGCACAAATATGAAACTTGTTTTGTTGGTTGATGTCATCCCGCATACAGGATGTAATTAATGCAGTAGCAAAATACACATTTGAGTGCTTCTCTCGAATGTAACCTGATGTACCCGTGGGAGATAACTCATAGGTCATGAATGTGCAGATTATTTAGTTCTCTCCCCTGTCGCCGACATACACTCCGGGTAATTACCCACCATCAGCAACTGTTGATATTGCCAACAGTGTTCAAAATCTTACCGCTATATATACGGACCTGACCAGACCGGTACTCCCTGGGACGGCGCTGGTGGGACTCCTATACATAATACGAGGGATAATGAGGGCTCATGTCATCACACAGTTTGATATCTGACCCGCGGGGCCGATTTGTCGGGGCCAGATAAGTCAATAGCGGAACGTAAACTTGGATATTTTTCGGAAATGACCCTGGAAGTTCCGTAGCTCCGCCTCTCGATCATGAGCTTTGAAGAAGCCCCGGGGAGACAACTCATTTACTGTTACGGACAAGGCCTGTGTTTTGGCAGTGATTAACTATTGATTTTTACGGACACTTGGGGAAAAAATTATCGTTTGCATCATCATTTATACATCGGAATTTCATAACATGAATATTTGAATACGGATGTTCTCAATATTTGACTGAAATAATTATACTGAAGTGTCAATTATATAAACACTCGCAAATGATGTATTTTTTTGTCTTCACTTTCTCAAAGTATATTTTAAAACAAATATCTTGACGGAAAACATAAACATATAAAATATATACTTTTTATTTAACAAAATGTATTGTTTAATTACAACATTGAATTGAATAATAATTTAATTTTTTGGGGGTAATGTTTATTTGCCAATATATTATATAGCGCTTTCTATCCGTCAGATTGGGTATTAGACTGCCACTATCTTAACTGACTCTTGTTCCCGGGGGTCTATTCATAACATGCCCCCAATGGTTTATTTTAATTGATTCAGCAAACTTGTTAACAAAATCTGTCTTTTACGTGTCTGTCAATCATTTAGTAGATGTCTAGATAGACTGTCTGTGTTCATGAACACTGTTACATTTGACGAGACGAGGGATATCCTTTTCTCAAAATATATGTAAAAGTATAATGAATAATGCACGTAAATATAAACCTGTAATGTTAGTGAAGAAATTATCCTGGGAGAATAGCGAAATTGTGTTATCATGCATCTCTTAACATACAGCCTATTGAATGAATGATTTTAATCAAGTTACTGACGTGAAATATGGTTCAATATTTCAGAAATATTTTCGATGTATTGTCTTCTGAAATTCGGAGAAAACAATATTTATATAATTGTTTTGTCTTTGCTTAAAAAATATTTTAAAAATGCCCACATTTGTTTTGTGTTCAACTGAATTTCACTGAATATTGTGGAAGGACATACAAGGATTTCATACAGAAACTGATTAAGGAACTCGGCAGACCGGACCTCCAGGGGCTGGAAGTCTTTGGCTAAGTAAGGTTTCTTGATACTAATACACTACGGAGTCTATGGGAGATGCGAAATTACGGCAAACACTCGGCACTGGACAGACAGCTCATATCATATAATGTTACTGACATGAAATATAATTCAATATTTTAGAAATATTATCGATGTATTATTACACCCCTGAATGGAAATAATGGAATATCCCATCTGAAATTTGGAGAGAAAACAAAAATATGAAAAAATATGTATATATTAGTTTTGTTTTCGCTTAAAAAATATTTAAAAAAATATATATATGCCAACATTTATTTCGTGTTCAACTGAATTTCGCTGAATATTGTCGAAGGATAATACAAGGATTTCATACAGAAACAGATTAAGGAACTCGGCAGACCGGACCTCCAGGGGCCGGAAGTCTTTGGCTAAGTAAGGTTTCTTGATACTAACGGCCCTGCACAGACTATTCTTTATATATAGTTATACATTGGTTATTAAATTTTGAATTTAAGTTATGGTACTTAGCACTGTCACATTGCACATGTATACATGCGTTTCATTTATATAGCTTTCCTGTTTATTTATGAGATGCTGCGCTACTTGTATAGCTTTCCTATTTACTATCACTATAAGATTTTGTTTGAAAAATATTAAAGAACAATTAATTGTTTTATAACAAATTAAATGTTTTTTGTTTTCTTCGTTGTTTTATAGGTATGTACGACAACGCGTTGCAGGTGACGGAAACTGCTTGTTTAGGGCCGTGGGTGTAGTGGTACCGGGAGAGACGGAAGACAGCCATCTGACTCTTCGGAAGAGAGCCCATGTGTGGTGCAAGGCCAATAAAACCAACTTAGACATCACCCGAGCCGAGTTACAAGATATTGCTGCACCCGGAAAGGCCGTGGGAGAAGCCGCCATCAACGCCTTGTCAAATGTGTTGGGGTTAATATTTTAGGAAAAGGTCTATGCAAAAGAATGTGAAAATTACTTCACTGGGTCCGTTTTTTATTTAATTGTTCAGTCGCGAACAGTCTCCGTCGCGGTCTAACTACGGGGCAGACCCGTCATTTAAGACAACTTCAATCGGCAACAATTTGCGTGCAATATACTTGGCCCTTTTCACTCCTTGGTTGAATGGTTCCCCACATGTAGTCACCTATTGTATGTGTCTTACATGACGGATTTGCCTAACTACGGGGAGTAGTCGTATTTATTTATTAACACCGCCGAAATAACCGGACCCTGGCGAGGCTAGACGATCGACCGTGCGCCTTTATAATCCGATTAGCCTAATTCAGTCCACCGTCCACCGTTTACAACAGGCATAATATAGTGGTCTGACCAGCGCCGTTCCCCTGAGGTGCGGACCTCCACAGGACGGGTAAGCTTTTGAATACGATATTGCTTAGTTTAAGACGTAATGTATTGTGTGTGCATTGTCTTACAAAGTATCTTATTTTATTATATGTGTGTTATTGTTTGTCTGTACATGTATGTTGGTAATGCCTTTAGCCCTCGGGCATAATAGTGCAATAAACTTTATCTATCTATGTATTAACTGTTTATTTCCAAGAAACTCTCATTTCATTCTTCAATGTATTTGTCACAACATTTTGAAACCACAACATGCCAACACTGCATGGTCTGTCTCACGCTTTTCTTCCAATCCGTTGATTGTCTTTGTGTAACTATTCATTCGTTTAAGATTTCGTGTCTGACATGTCATTTGGAGTAATTGTTTATTGTGTATTCAACCAAACTGTTATATCCCGTTTAACTGTCACACAAGCTGTGCTGTCGCGTCACTATATGTCATGCTGTATTATAGTTAGACTATATAATATGTGCAATTTGTGTTTATGATTAACCAGAAACTCGGACAACCAGCTTCTGTCGGACCAAGTTGTGCGTACTTCCAACTGAATTTCTTGTGTAGTTTTGTAGTATATTTTATCATCAGAAGACACACTTCGGTGTAATAAAGAAGCTCCCGTGTTTGCAGCTCTACATTGCGACTTATTTTAGGTTATTTCCTATTTTAAATAAGGTCTTGGAGTTGCGCCGGAAAATCAACAGTATCCCCGTGGAAAATTTTGGAATTTCAGACGGTTACCTACACATATCTGACCCATTTCAAGGCACATCAGGAAAATACCCATCAAGTTAAGAGTGGATTTACAGATAGACATACAACAACCCGGAATGGATGACGAAAGGTAAGGTCCAAAACAATTGGTATCTTTGGCATCCGTGTCCACTCCAGTTATAGGGTTTAATTTTCGTTTCGGCAACTGTTTAGCGCGCGGCTTTATCCGTTGCGGCGAGTACTATCGAATTTGTGCAGATTGTTCGAAATTCGGTCAAAGGTATAATTGGAATACGTAATACCGCCAACCGCCAACAGTCAAATGTTTCAAGTTTAAGAGAACAAACAGCTTTTGGGGATATAGTGCCTCTTGATTTTCTTTATACAGCATCAGGGACTAATCGGTGGATTTACAGGTAAAGAACAACAACAACAACAACAAGGTTTGTGAAGTCTAGATTGAGGCAGACCTCACAACAACAAGGTTTGTGAAGTCTAGATTGGGGCAGATCTCACTTTTCTCCCAACGCATGCTTCAGAGTGTTAATTAAGCAGGCCGGGAAAGGTTGAAATTGGTCTGAATCACCCCAAAAGGGCTGATTCCGCCTAGTTTGGCTGGATGACGTCATAAATCCTGACCCCAATTAGGCTGAATTAATCATAGTATCATACCTGAATACCTCTGATTTGAGCACTAAGTCATAGACTTATAAGCTCCTCCAGCGTGAACTTACTTCCTTCCTTCCGTTTCCTCTTCCGGCTACCACATATTTTTGAAGGAGTTAACAGAATTTGTAGATGCTTGGGTCGAGCTTCAGTAATACAAATACTGTCAGGATCATATAGGGCTCATACTAAAGGACGGCGGAAAGGCAGGCCGTCGGCGGAAAGGACGGCGGTGGATAAAAACATATGTTACAAGGCTTGGCGGGGGATAATTTGTGCCTAGATGTATTACTTGTGTAAATTTATACCGATTTCATATATTTGCAGGTACCCACAACGTCGTATGGTCACATGAATGTTGGATAATACTTCACGGCCGTCACGGCTAGCGAAAATTTTCGCTAGCCGTCACAGTATTATCCGACATCCATGTGACCATACGACGTTGTGGATTATCCCCCGCCAAGCCTTGTAACATATGTTTTCATCCACCGCCGTCCTTTCCGCCGGCGGCCTGCCTTTCCGCCGTCATTTAGTATGAGCCATCATATAGTTCAATACGGGTCAAACCCAGAGTGATCATTTTTTTACAATGATAAATATCTCAAATTATGAACTGACCACTTTTGGCGCTAAAATAGGGAACATGTTTTCTCCGATACCGTGAAATTTATGACGTACAACATTTGCTGATGAATTTTGCAGGAAAGTGAAATATGTTGTCTGGCAAAAAATGATAAATCCAATTTATACAACTTTACCGTTTATAAGTTTTTAGATGGAAAAAATATTTCGCTCACGTTCACACCTGTCGTTGTTCTTACCGCCAGGTTCTGGTCGAAGTCGAGGCCACGAGGGTCAACTAATAATCAATTTTTTAGCTCATCTGGGCCGAAGGCCCGATGGGCTTATGTCATGGCCTGACTGTCCGTCGTCCGTTGTGCATTGTGCGTCGTGCGTCGTGCGTAAACATCTTCTTCTCTGAAACCGCTTGACCGATTAAGCTGAAACTTGGCATGCATGTTCCCCCCAATGAGTACACCAGAATTTGTTCATGCGGTGCCGATACGATTTTAAATATGGCCGCCATGGCGGCCATCTTGAATTCGCCATTGAAACATTGTTATCACGATTTCTCAGGAACTACTGCATGGATCTTTCTCAAATTTGGTACACAGGTTCCCCTTGGGGTCTAGTTGTGCAAGATACCTGTTGTGGTCTGATTCACAAATCCAATATGGCCACCAGGCGGCCATCTTGGATTTCCCCATGAAACATTGTTATTGCAATTTCTCAGGAACTACTTTGTGGATCTTCCTCAAATTTGGCACACAGGTTCCCCTTGGGGTCTAGTTGTGCAAGATACCTTTTCTGCTCTGATTCGAACATCCAATATGGCCACCAGGCAGCCATCTTGGATTTCCCTATGAAACTTCGTTATCGTGATTTATCAGGAAGTACTGCATGGATCTTTCTCAAATTTGATACACAGGTTCCCCTTAGTGTCTAGTTGTGCAAGATGCTTTTGTGGTCTGATTCAGAAATCCAATATGGCCACCAGGCGGCCATCTTGGATTTCGAGATGAAACATTGTTATCTCGATTTCTCAGGAAGTACTGCATGGATCTTTCTCAAATTTGGTACAGAGGTTCCCCTTGGGGTCTAGTTGTGCAAGATACAATTTGTGGTCTGATTGAAAAATCCAATATGGCCACCAGGCGGCCATCTTGAATTTGCCAGTGAAATCTTGTCATCATTATTTTTCGTTAACTACTGCATGGATCTTTCTCAAATTTGGTACACAGGTTCCTCTTGGGGGTCTAGTTGTGCAAGATACCTTTTCTGCTCTGATTCGAACATCCAATATGACCACCAGGCGGCCATCTTGGATTTCCCTATGAAACTTCGTTATCATGATTTATCAGGAAGAACCGCATGGATCTTTCTCAAATTTGATATACAGGTTCCCCTTGGGATCTAGTTGCGCTCTGATTGAAAAATCCAATATGACCACCAGGCGGCCATCTTGGATTTCCAGATGAAACATTATCGCGATTTCTCAGGAACTACTACATGGATCGTTCTCAAATTTGGTACAGAGGTTCCCCTTGGGGTCTAGTTGCGCAAGATACAATTTGTAGTCTGATTGAAAAATCCAATATGGCCACCAGGCGGCCATCTTGGATTTCCAGATGAAACATTGTTATCGTGATTTCTCAGGAACTACTGCATGGATCTTTCTCAAATTTGGTACAGAGGTTGCCCTTGGGGTCTAGCTGTGCAGGATACCATATATGGTCTGATTGAAAATTCCAAGTTATCGTAAATTCTTAGGATATTACTGCATGGATGTTGATACACAGGTTCCCCTTGTGGTCCAGTTGTGCAAGATACCTTTTTTGGTTCATTTCGAAAATCCAATATTGCCGCATCTTGAATTTCCCATGAAACTTTATCATAAAATCTCAGGTAATAACTGCATGGATCATTTTATAGTGTTCAGGGGGGACAACACAAGTTACAAACTCATCTATTGCAGTTCTTTAGTAAAAATTTCTCACACCTACTTTCTCCAGTTACAGACAGATGACCTACAGTGCCGTGGCACTATCTTTTACATCTTCGCAGACAGATGGGGGTATGTGTTGGTTAGGCCATACCTCACCAGAGATTACTTTCATTGGAAAAATGTCCTGTTACATATCTCATTGCCATCGTAACAACCCAGTCGCACATATTTCGTACTCGACATGTCTCCCCCTGGTGCATATACCCACAAAATATTGGAATCGTAGGTTAAAAACTGTCCAATGTACTGTCCGGACACGAAGTGGACAGACGGACGAACGACTGCAATCACTTAATAAAACTTGGTTCTGGTTATTGCTTATACAGCTTACTGACAATCACACATTATATTTTGGTATAATTGCCTTTATTCCATAACCTCCAATTACAATCATGAATTTGCAGCTTGACCTCCTGTGAAATCGACTATGTTGCCATTTTGTTCAGGGGAGACAACGCAAGTTAGAAAATCATCTATTGCAGTTCTTCAGTAAAAATTTCTCGCAGCCACTTTCTCCAGTTATAGCCAGATGAGCGCTACAGTGCCGTGGCACTATCTTTTTAATTATCATATTCGGTAAGAAGCATCAGGGGAGGTAATCCTGTGAAGCGCTCCTGCCGAAGACAATTTGGTATTGAATTGAATTTTATTCTCTTGATCCTGCACTCTCACGTGCTCTCATATTTTATGAATTATCGATTAATTACGCCTGGGAGTTCAAACAAGATGGTGGCCAAAACACGCTGTCGTTTTGGAGGACAGTTTGACTCTGAAAAAATACTATAAAATGGTAAACTGGGCGGATTCAACCCTTTTGTGGTGATTCAGGCCAATTTCAACCTTTCCCCGACCTGCTAAGAAAATTAGCATTAGCTTGCCCGAAAACATCGGAGCCGCTGGGGAAAAGCTTTACTTTCTATTGATTAATTGTTGTTGTTATGGCCCGTAATTCAATTCAATTCAATTTTATTGTATAGAACACTTCAAAGGGGTCACATACAAACAAATAAATAAGGGACATAATCCATACCTGAACAAAGATAGGTACCATACATGTATGTACACACTTTCTGATAATTATTCAGAAATCAGATCTACCTAATACAAACAACTTCATATGGCTAAGTTTAATAGCTGTTCATAGGGAAAATCATGTGTCATGAACACATATTGTTAGCTTTAATATGAAATAAATAAAATTTGAAGTAAGCCGAACATACCGTATACTTTACAATAGACCCATTTTAAATTTGATTTATTACATATCATGTTTTAGTGTGGTATGATATGATATGCGATATTTATCGTATTAGATACATTGTAGTCGTGCCCACAATACAAACAAACAAATAGAACAAACATGAGAGCCAGTCAGGGACTCTTGCTCACATAAACAAGAGGACTAAAGCCATAAAGCATACTTTATCTTGCAATAGCAATTAATGAGACAATCGAAGGATACTTTCGCTTACGTTAACAATATGAGAGAACTGAAGAATTAATACTATAAGTTATGCCAGTCGATACACCGGAATTCAGGGTGGTATTGAAAAGCTTTTTTCCCTGTGTGTTCATGAATATACATAATCAATCAAGGCAAAAGTAAGGAAGGCATAATCAAGGTTGGATAACATCGCCGCTGCATGTACTCTCTCGGTCCACAGGTGTTGTCTGTCCGTGTTACACAAGAACTGTTCAATCGATATGTCAACTGGTTTTCGGAACAGCCTTGTACATTATGCAAGTCAGGGTAATTAATTAACCAATCAAAACAATACAATTTCCTCTATAATTTCACTTGCATTTACAATAAGGTAGGACTGACAGATACTTTCAATTGCAACAATATGAGAGGGCTGAAGGATACTTTCACTTGCATTCATAGCACAGGAATAAGCAGGATAACAAGAGAGGACTGGAGGATATAGGCTGCTTTTGCTTTTAAGAGAGTTTGACAGATTGTTGCACGGACGTCAATTATCATAATTTGGCTGATGGATGAATTTTTTTTTCAGACCATGTACCTTCATATCATAAAAAAATGGTGTTCTTCAACAAATCTTTCATACGAATGTTTTTTTTTTAAATAATGCATGTGTCCAAAGTAAATTCTGGTAAAGTAAATGATATCAATAATCTCTTCTCTGTACCCATCCTCGCTGAAACCAGGGGTACACATGTAAGTTCCCTGCCAGTGAAAACATTGTGACCAGAGCGATATGGTGGCAGAGCAGTGACATCTTCACCATAGCGATAGCATATGGACCATCGATGGTTGTGTGTCTGCTCTGGTACAGCTTTGGGGTACCGTTACGGTGAACATGTAGTCAACACTATGGTACCATACCGCTCTGGATACAATGTTTTCACTGGCGGGGAAATTTTAGAAAGGAGATAGAAAATCTGAAAAATCTGGAGTACTTTCTGCATGGGAAATCTTTGATAGAAAAATTAAATATACTGATGATAATCCCTTTAGTGGGAATATATCTTGTTAAATTAACATTTTATGAAGTCAATCCTTTTTATCCAACAGTGGTCCAGCAAAGGCTTGAATCACTTTGAAGATCTTTTAAATGAACAACGAGAGTTGTGTAACTTTAACGAAGTAAACTTAAATTGAGTTTAAAAGGCACATTTTTGGATTATTTAAGATTACTTAGGAACATCCTGAATGAATGGAAGACTAAACAATTATGAAAGAGAACCGCCCTCTCCCATATATCCTCCTGTGCTACGTTCCTTGATGAAATGTTCCAAATGTTGTAGAGGTCTTCAGGATGGTTTCCACTAGGCTGGTCCAAATCTCTGAACAATAGTGAGTCCAGAGTAGACATCAGGTGGAAATGTAAAGTTCTATATGATGGTCAACTCTTGTACCCAACACAAGACACCGTTCTATGGAATTTGCAATTTAAAATTCTGCACAGATTTCTCCCCAGTAATAGTTTATTCATAATTGAAAATAACATGGTGTCTGTTATGTTCTCTCTGTAAAACTGAAACAGAAAGACACGAATTTGTATATTGTGACATCCAATCATTTTGGCAATCAACAGAAATATATTTCACACAACATACAGAGAACTATATTATTCTTAATGAAATGACCATTGTTTTTGGGCCCCTATGAGGTTTAAAGCTGTTAACAGTTGAGCCAGGTCAGCTTTTAATAAAGCCTTACTGCATGGGGAAAATGGCGTGGTAACGTAGCCCAAATATCCAACAAGAGCTTTTCTGTGTAGGCTATATCTGACGTCGTGTAATGTACCACTATGCGACGTTTTAATAGAAAACACGATATTCATGAAGATAGACACAGGAATTATTCATGGACAATGGCATGCTACTCAATGTTGGATCTGATGCGTAGTATTTAGCTAATATGTATATACTACATACATCCACTGTACTTTACACTATCCAATGGGTCCATATGGTCAGTCGTATGTATATATTCAGAACATAGGGAAAACAATTTGGACGATAGCAAGATACTAACTGGCTGTCGAATCTGACGCTTATATGGTACCATCAAGTAAGAACTGTCGCATAGTATATGTATACCAAGTTTGGTGACACAGTCGTATTTATATACTCAGAAGGGCCCTCGGTGGCCGAGTGGTCTAAGGCGCTTTGCTGGTGACCGCTAGCCTCACACCGCTGAACCGGCATAGGTTCGAGCCCAGGTGGTCCATGTGTGAAAGTTTGTCAGTTACTTGCCGAAGGTCGGTGGTTCTCTCCGGGTGCTCCGGCTTCCTCCACCAACCAAAGTGACTGTCACCATATGAGTGAAACAAACTTGAGTGTGACATTAAGCCAAATTCCCTCCCTCCACTATATACTCAGAACATAAGGAAAAAACAATTTGGACAATGGCTAGCCACTGAATGCCGAATGTGACGCTCATATGGTACCATCATTTAGGCATTGCCTCGTGGTATACGTGTACCAAGCTTGGTGGCCCCAAACCACTCGCAATGGCAGAATACAGGGAAAACAATTTGGACGACGGTTAGCTACTGGCTGTCGAATCTGACGCTGATATGGTAACTTCATGTACTTGTAGGTATTGTCTCGTACCATTTGTGATCCAGTCGTAATTATATGCTCAGAACATAGGGGAAAACAATTTGGACGATGGCTAGCTACTGATTGTCGAATTTGACGCTTCATGGTTCCATCCTGTTGGTGGCTCCAAACCGCTTGCAAGGGTGTCAACATCCTCGCTAAAACCAGGAGTATCACTACCCTAGATATAGCCCCTGGTACGCTTGGGCAATGTATCGCGATCAACGACAACACGGCGGTAGATGTCAACCAATCAGCAAAAGCAACATCCTGCACATATTCACCAATCAGATCACTTAAGTACCGCGACCATGGCGACCGTGCCAACAGATCCGAAGAACACCATAGCCTGTGCGATACCCAGTGGCAGATGAACATGAACCTATTCGACAGCCATGAACATTAATAAATATAAAGGAAACAGTTTAAAACAAAATCTATTTGAAGAGAAAATAAACCCATTCATCTACCATCAAACGTCCAGCAAGCCAGGCAAATGCAGGAAACACTGAAACTTCAACGGCGGTCTGCGATGTCATTGTATCCGACCTCACCTTCCCAGTGAAGGATTTGAATTGGATTGAAACACACGGATTTCTATATAATTTCACTGGTCTATCCATTAATATTTTATTGTTATCCATGCTCGGATTAAATATTTTACATTCGGTATCAGCGAATAGTTTAGCAGCGAAAGTAAATCCCAGACGTATTTTACCATCAGTTTTTCTAGGTCACGTAACTGGAATGTGGGCAGAACGCGGTTTGCTATGCAAGTTGGTCAAGGGTTCGCCTTTGGCTCACAAATAGAAACCTTGACGTTGTGAAGGTGGGGTGTCAACGGACGCTCTCTGTGAGAGACATAAATATGGACATTTCAGGCTAGCTACTAAATGTCGAATCTAACGCTTCCATATTGTCTCGCATTATATGTGTACCAAGTTTGGCGGTTTTAAACAACTTACAAGGGCGGAACACAGAGAAAAACAATTTGGACGATGGCTAGCTTCTGACTAGAATCTAATGCTTATGTGGTACCATCATGTGGGTATTGTCACGTAACATTTGGTTTCCAAGTGTGGTGGCTCAGTCGTATTTATATACTCAGAACATATGAAAAAAAAAACAATTTCGCCGATGGCGAGATACTGAATGTCAAATCTGAGGCTTGCAGGGCACCATCCTGTAGGTGTAGCATATGTGTACCAAGTTTGGTGGCTCAAACACTTTCAAGAGTGTCAGCGGACGCTATCTCTGACAGAGAGACAGACAGACATAGGGACGGGCATTTCATGCCGGTTGTTTAATAATATAGACAACTTATTGTGCCGATTGTAAATAAGAAGATAAAAAAATATATATATAAACAAAAAGAGTACTTCAGTGTTTCGTTTAGTAGCTCTGAGAATATATTACGATATTTCAATCCAACACTGAAGTATTAAACAGTGTCAGGATGGCCGCACATTCTTCCTCTAAAGAGCTGTAATCGTCGAAGATTATGTGGCTATATTTCATTGGCTGATTAACGCAGAGTCCAGGTTGTTAGCGTGCGGTCAATGATATTTTGATTTATTTTTCACCATATCCCTTTTTTGGCTTCATAGTTGTCGATGACATTATTCTTAGGTAAAATAATCTAGTAGTTGAGATGTGACGTTTAAACTGAATTACCGAATATTTCTCCTTTAAGCCACCAATAAAAGATAATTGTTTTGTTTTTATTTCAGTGGGACTAAATTGTCTGTCATAATTGAGAGGACAATGGAAGCCTTATCAGTAAAACTGGAACCTCTTGATCAAGCGGCAGGATCATTGGTGCAAGATGATGGGATAACTTACGGGCATTCTGCAAGTGAATCTATGGAAGCGGGAGATGTAACAGTGAAGGCAGAACCAACAGCTCAGTATGCGGTGGGAGAACAACAAGGTGGTGTTGAGCATGATCCATGTGAACAATTACCGGTAAGCCGGGAAACACAGTTGTTGATCTACAAAAGTCGCTCCCCATTCTACTTGTCACTTATGTAGATCTTGTATCAGCACTCTCATTTTCATGTTCTGAGTACTGACCAATGTATGTCTAAAACATCAAGCTTAGGTCACAACTACGTGGGAATGATAGGTTGACCTCGTGAAGAGAGAAATATCTACCGGAATTGATCGATATATCGAAATTCTATTAATCTTAACAGAATATCGTCACGGTTTCTAAAGAATAAAATATTGATTCGATGAATCAAGATAAAATATAGAAGATGACTTTTGCATATACCGTACACTTGTTGTTCTCTCCCCGCACAGTGAAACTGGCCAGACTTTTGACCTTGGTCTGCCGTCAGCTAGGTCTTCCAACACAGAAAACCGGTTCTTGTGCCTGGATCTTAAACATGTAAAAACAGGAAGCGTTATTGTCCTTCGCCACGAAGTGATGGGAGGACTTGGAAATGCTAGCTGTCCGTCCGGCCTTCCGTTCTTCCATCCGTCCGTCCGTGCCACATCTTGTGAACGCGATATCTCGAGAACAGTTTGCTCAATTCACTTCAAACTTGAAAATGTGCTTCACATCAGTTAGACGGCCAATTTGTATTGATTTTCACTGAGGTACGTAATCCGCGATGGCTGTCATTGACCATATTGGATTCCGTCCGTCCCGCATCTTGTGAACGCGATATCTTGAGAGCAATTTGACCAATCGGCTTCAAACTAGAGAAGATGCTTCGCTTCAATTAGAAGGCCATTGGTACTGATTTTCATTGAGGTAGTATGTAATTGACCATTACACAATTGCTATTGACCATCATGATCTTGGATTCCGTCCACCCTGCATCTTGTTAACACGATATCTTGAGAACAACTCAACAAATTCACTTCAAACTTGAGAAGGCACTTCACATCAGTTAGACGGCCATTGGTATTCATTTTTATTGAGGTAGCATGTAATCCAAGACTGCAATTGACCATCTTGAATGCCGTCTGTCCTGCATCTTGTGAACGCGGTATCTTGAGATCAATTTGTCCAATTGACTTCAAACTTGATAAGATGCTTCACGGTATGTAATCCAAGATGGCTGTCATTGACCATCTTGGATTCCGTCCGTCCTGTATCTTGTGAACGCGGTATCTTGAGAACAACTTGTCCAAGTTGAGAAGTTGTTTCACATCGGTAGACGGCCATTGGTGTTGAGTGTCATTGAAGTAGTATGTAATCCAATAGGATTACCATTGGCCATCTTGGATTTCACTCACCCATATTGTATCCATCTGTGTTGTGAATGCGACATCTTGAGATATATAACACTCATCGATTTATAAGCTTCACCATCCAAAATTTCATAAACAACTGCAGACTTGCATTCCAGGGTTACATTATCCATCAATGCTTCCCAAACCTCCTCAACCTGTCTCAACAATTCCAGATAAATGTCCGTTTCCACATACAGATATCCACTTTCCGAGTTACATTTAAGAAGATATTTGAAGCATAAATGCTGTATGCTCTCAAACAGGCTACTCGGCGAAGGACCTGCTATCTCCTCAGCTTGTTTTGAGATCTGGTTTTATTCACATGCAACAACAGCTTTTGGATACGGCTCTAAAGACTCATGGTGGAGTTTGCTACAAGTTTATATTAAATTCACAAACTCCATGTGATTTTGCAAGCAGATTTTCGAAGATATAATTAGTAACTGACCGTATTGAAGTGGAAAGAAGTGTTTATATAAAAATAAGGCTGATTATGTTTTCTGTTTGATTTAGTCTTTTGTCAAGAAGTGTTCTGATGACGAGCAGACATGTGTCGATGTTTTCTCTGATAGACCTTTTCCTGTGGCCATGTACATGATAAAAGTCAAGACAGCAGAGACGACAAAACTGCCCAAAGAATCTTTGAGATTTTGGAATCCAGAAACGGGCAATACAGGAAGAACGACAGCTGACAGAGTTCATACTTGTGAAAAGCCATACAAAAGTTCGCTCTGTCTAAATAGCTTTTCACAGAAAGGAGACATAAGAAATCATGAAATAAAACATACTGGTGAAAAGCCGTACAAATGCTCACTCTGTCCATATAGCAGTTCACATAGAGTAAGCCTAAAGAAACATGAAAGGACACACACTGGTGAAAAGCCATACAACTGCTCATTCTGTTCATATAGCTTTTCATGGAAAGGGAACTTGAAGATACATGAAAGGACGCATACTGGTGATAAGCCATACAAATGCTCAGTCTGTCCATATAGCTGTTCACAGAGAGGGAACCTGAAGGAGCATGAAAGGACACATACTGGTGAAAAGCCATATAAATGCTCACTCTGTCCATATAGCTTTTCACAGAAAGGGAACCTGAAGGGTCATGAAAGGACACATACTGGTGAGAAGCCATATAAATGCTCACTCTGTCCATATAGCTGTACAAAGAAGGGTAACCTAAAGGAACATGAAAGGACACATACTGGTGAAAAGCCATATAAATGCCCATTCTGTCCATATAGCTCTTCATATAAAGGGGACCTGAAGGAACATAAAAGGACACATACTGGTGAGAAGCCATACAAATGCTCACTCTGTCCATATAGCTGTTCACAAAAAGTAAACCTAAATAAACATGAATGGATACATACTGGTGAAAGGCCATACAAATGCTCACTCTGTCCATATAGCTGTTCACAGAGAGGGGCCCTGAAGGATCATGAAAGAACACATACTGGTGAAAAGCCATATAAATGCTCACACTGTCCATACAGCTTTTCACAGAAAAGGAACCTGAAGAGTCATGAAAGGACACATACTGGTGAAAAGCCATATAAATGCTCACTCTGTCCATATAGCTGTTCACGTAAAGGGAATCTAAAGGGACATGAAAGGACACATACTGGTGATAAGCCATATAAATGCTTAGTCTGTCCATATAGCTGTTCTTGTAACAAGGACCTGAAGGCTCATGAATGAACACATACTGGTGAAAAGCCATATAAATGCTCACACTGTCCATATAGCTGTTCACGTAAAGGGAATCTAAAGGGACATGAAAGGACACATACTGGTGATAAGCCATATAAATGCTTAGTCTGTCCATATAGCTGGTCACAGGAAGGGAATCTAAAGGGACATGAAAGGACACATACTGGTGATAAGCCATACAAATGCTTCCTCTGTCCATTTAGCTGTTCATCGTATGGACACCTTGTGCGACATGAAAGGACACATCCTGGCGCAAAGCCATAACATGCTCACTCTGTCCATATAGTGAGCACTCTGTCCATAGAGTGAGCTGTCCATATAGCTGTTCAAACAAATGGAACATGAAAGAAACCACACTGATGAAAAACCATATAAGTGTTGATTCTGTTCATATTATAACTGTTCACAGAAATGGAACCATAATAAGACACATGCTTATGAAAACCATAAACAGGCTCCATGTAGCTGTTCAAAGATAGGACGCCTACAGGAACACAAAATAACGCATAATAATGAAAAGCCATAGAAATGAGGCTTGCATAGTGCGCGTTCTGGCTTTCTCTTATTCATTTTATTATGGATTTTTTAACGGCGAAATATTCTGGTTCGAAATGATATGTAAAAAATGCATGCTGAAATACACACGAAAATGCCCAAAAAGAAGGTAAAGTGCAATGTTCAATGTCAAACACGGTAATAGTTAAATGTGTGTACGGAGCAGACTTTCACTATCAACATGTGGACCTAAAGAGAACAATATGACGCACATTTTACGTTATCTACCAGTGGACATTTTGGAGAAGCGCCAGAGCGTATTTGAGAGATTGAGGGCCCATATTGTATCCAAATAGGTCATGTAGGGTCTCATTTTGAAGCTCTTGACGTGTAGATAACGACTTCAGGGATGTCCAATTCATCAGTGACGTCTTGAATAGGAGTGGTAGCTAACTCTGGAATTTTGGGTGTGAACGTAGAGGCTAAGGCGCGCGCGCTGGCGTAGACCGGGAATTGTGGGAAAAGGACAGTGGAATGGCCGTTTTAACTTCGAGATGAACACTATTGGTCGGAATGGGGTGTCAAAGTGAAGCACTCGTGGAGGAGCCTTCGACTGGACTGGTGGGTTGTTGAAGTAGGGGCTATGGCGCACATACGCAGTCCTAAAAGTTCATGGGAACGGACGTTTTGGGGTCGAGATGACCCACTATTGGTCCGAATGGGTCATATGGGGTGGTGAATATAACTGATTTTTATACGCCCGCCCAAAAGGCGGGCGTATTATGTGATGGCGGTTTCCGTCCGTCTGTCCGTCCGTCTGTCCGTCTCCCGTGTCCGGTCTATATCTGGAACAGTTTTCTATTTACAGTTCCAATTTTTAGTGAGTGGATACCCTTCGGGGAGACGATGTGCCGCGTACCAAAATGAAGGTCGAGGTCACAGGTCAAAGGTCACGGTCCTAAAAAACAGGAAATCACTGAAGTGTTCATGTCCAGTCTATATCTGTGAACGTTTTCTATCCACAGTTGGAATTTTTTGTGAGTGGATACGCCAGGTGGAGACGATGTGTCGCGTACCAAAATTGAGGTCGAGGTCAGAGGTTCGAGGTCACTGTTGCCAAAAATCACGAAATCATTGATCGTTGACAGTTTTCTAGCTACAGTTCTAATTTTTGGTGAGTGGATGCCCTAGGGGAGGGACGATGTGTTGCATATTAAATGTAGGGCAAGGTCAGTGTGATTGAAAAATCAGGAAATCATTAAAAATTTCTATTTTTTTGTGATTGGATTTAATAGGCCGAAATGAAGTGATGCATACCAGAAATTAGGTCAAGGTCAAAGGTCACTGACCCCAAAATTAGGAATTTTTCAGAAATAACGTTTTTTGTGTCAGTAGATACATTAGAGGGACACAATGTCACATACCAAAATGTGGGTCAAGGTCAAAGGTCAAGGTCACTGTGACCCCAAAATCATGAAATTGTTAAAAATCATGATTTTTTTGTGTCCATTGAGAAATTGAGTGGAGACGATGTGTTGTGTACCAAAATTTAGGCCAAGGTCAAGGTCACTGTGACCCCAAAATCAGGAAATTATTATCATTAAAAGTCACATTTTTTTATGCCTGTTGAAGACGAGGTCGTGTAATGCGTTGTTGCGTTCTGTCCATTCATCCATTAACATTTGTTACGACTCAGCCTACAGGGCTGTGGGGTCTTGTCGTTGCCATGTACGTACGTCCGTCCGTCAACATGTTCTTGTCCGCTGAATATCTGCAGATCTATGAAGTCGGGCCCGACCAAACTTTGGTGAGAACTTCTTGAATGTTGACTGATTAAATGATTAGATTTTCAGGTGGCTATGATGATTTCATGATTTTTAATTATTTTGTTTTTATTATTATTTATTGATGGCTCAGCTTTTGCATTGCTATCTATGCCCATCAACATGTTATTGTCCGCTGAATATCTGTAGATCTATCAAGTCGGGCCTGACGAAACTTCGGTGAGAGCTTCCTGAATGTTGACTGATGAAATGATTAGATTTTCAGATGGTTATAATGATTTCATGATTATTTTTTTTTTAAATTTTTTATTATTTATTGATGACTTAGCTTTTGCACTATTATCTATGCCCATCGGGAACCCTTGGTTGCATGTTTCATTGTGAATTTTGAAGGTTCCCCGATACAAGAAAGATTTTCATTGAATGAAGGACAACATTTTCCTTTAATTTTGCTATTAAATCATTCTATTCTACATCATATGTTTTATCTTAAAACTTTTGCATGAACCATATTTGTGTCCACACATTTAACTGGTACAACATTTTTATCAATTTTTGTCACCAAACATGTTACTGTACCTTGGAAATTATTTAAAACGAGTGATTAGGAGAGCCCATTTTTAGCCTGACTCTGGGCAATTTTGAACCAGTTTGTATACCTGAAGTTTATGCCCCCCCTCCCCAAAAATGATAAGGGTGGGCCTGTGTCAGTCAGTGTGTTCACTTGTAATCACACTTGTGCAATGCATAAATTGCCACTGATAAAGCTACACTTCCTTGCATGCTGTAATCCCAGCACACCACTCACGTGAAACCGAAGTCTGTTATATACGGTATCCAGGGATTTTTTGCAGGTTCCGATCCCAAACTCCCAGTTCCTTTTCGTAATTCATTATTGAGGGTCCAATTTTTTTTCTAAGTGAATTTCGGCACAAAGAGCCTGTGATCAATCACAAAACAGAGGTTTATTAACATGAAATTCAATACCCAGCTATGCAATAGGATCGATATTGAGGCTCCCAGAAGCTTTTTGGCAGTGGAAAGAGTTATTGACACCAGCTGCACCGTGCTGGGCGGAGGAAGATTCTCTGCTGAAACAAAAAAAGACATCAGGACAGCCCTTAAAATCTTTCTCACAGTAACCAAAAAGGAAATCTAAGCTGGCTGCTTTTAACTTAACTTTAACACCCGCTCATATCCTTGTTCTCGTCTCGGTTTTCTTTAACTAACAGTACATGTGTGCCCACAAGTGAAACCCCATAGTGAATTCTACAGAGTGACGATTGGCAGCATCCATTGGACAATGCCTTAAGGAATACAACAACAACAGCTTTTTCTAGGAGTATTTCTTTCAGAAATCCTTTCAAATTGAACAACAACACTTTCGTTTTTTGTTTCATTTGAGTTTTGGGCGCCCATATGTTTTCCGAAACTAAGTTGGCTCTAGATGCAGCCCTGATCCTACTTGACTAAAAAAAAAACAGGCTGAGGGGTCCACGCACCTTTTAGGTGCTTGCCTGCAATTCATGTTGTCCATGCGATAGCTCTAGTTTTAAGGTATGGATTGGTACCAAACTTTGAGTATACCTTACTCGCATGGCAAAGTGGAGCCATACATATGACATCAATTTGTCAAAGGTCTAGGTTGCAGTCCCCCAAAACTGAATCAAGCTTAGCTGACTAAATGTGTTGGAATATTTTTGGAATATTCGAAGTTCTTTCCCCTGCATTTATATGGTATTGCCCATGTCTCGCATGTTTGAAACGCTTCATTTAGTTAAACTGTTGTGAAATAAAAACCATACATTTACTAATTTAACGGGGAGAGGAATCCTTTATGAACTTCACACCTGTTTATTAACTCAAGAACAAAGGTTTACTTCATCACTTTCTTCTTCCTTCATGAAAAATTCTCTCGTCTGAAAGGAATCCATTTGCTGGAAAACTATTATTTTCTTGTGTTTGACTATTGTCGATATCAGTGTGGGATATGTGAGCTCTCAGCTCTTGCTTCAAGGTCAACTAGTTACTAAGAGTTAAGCTCATTTTAGTTTATCATTCAATATAAGATGTGATATATGTTACATTCTCATAAGCAAAAAATTGTAGACTTTCTCTGGATTGCTAGATCAATTGGAATCAAGGCTATTAAACAACCTTGAAATTTGAACCAATGTAATTTGAGATATACGGGCGTATATTGAAGCCCCTTGGGCTCTTGTTTTATTCATGAAAATATGCTCCCTGGACTAATGCTGTATCGTTGAGGCATTTATAGGGAAGATTTTCTCGTCATCAGAATATGACACCTCAAACTAAAATCAGTATATGGCGAGATTCTGCTGGTGGACGTTTCGTCCCCGAGGCCCGCCCCCTGTACAGACCTTTTGGTCTTTGATATATGTTGGCATTTGTGGGAAGTTGATGCTGGGTCGACATCGGGCGTTACAGACTAGTCTTTTGTGTTAAATGCCGTCATTTACATCTGACGCCGATACAGCTCACCAATCTCCAATGTACGAGTTGTCACAGCGAAACAGCTCACCAATTACCAGTATACGAGTTGTCCGAGCATTTCCATCATAGCTCTCTAAATTTGTATCTAATACCGCTTATGCCGGTGCTAGGGGCCGTGTGGTCATATCATCCAAGTTGCCACATGAACAGGTACAATAAAAGCGTACCTGAGATACAACACATAGCACGAATCGTTAGATTCTTGGTATGTGCTTTAGAATAGGTTAACCAGAAGACTATTCTGTGAAGTCATGTGACGCAGTCAGTATGTAGGCACCTCTTCCCACTTCCCTTATATGTGTTGTAATTTTTACCTGTATATGGCGAGATTCTGCTGGTGGACGTTTCGTCCCAGAGGCCCGCCCCCTGTACAGACCTTTTGGTCTTTGATATATGTTGGCATTTGTGGGAAGTTGATGCTGGGTCGACATCGGGCGTTACAGACTAGTATTTTGTGTTAAATGCCGTCATTTACATCTGGCGACGATACAGCTCACCAATCTCCAATGTACGAGTTGTCACAGCGAAACAGCTCACAAATTACCAGTATACGAGTTGTCAGAGCATTTCCATCATAGCTCTCTAAATTTGTATCTAATACCGCTTATGTCGGTGCTAGGGGCCGTGTGGTCATATCATCCAAGTTGCCACATGAACAGGTACAATAAAAGCGTACCTGAGATACAACACACAGCACGAATCGTTAGATTCTTGGTATGTGCTTTAGAATAGGTTAACCAGAAGACTATTCTGTGAAGTCATGTGACGCAGTCAGTATGTCGGCACCTCTTCCCACTTCCCTTACATGTGTTGTAATTTTTACCTGTATATGGCGAGATTCTGCTGGTGGACGTTTCGTCCCAGAGGCCCGCCCCCTGTACAGACCTTTTGGTCTTTGATATATGTTGGCATTTGTGGGAAGTTGATGCTGGGTCGACATCGGGCGTTACAGACTAGTCTTTTGTGTTAAATGCCGTCATTTACATCTGACGACGATACAGCTCACCAATCTCCAATGTACGAGTTGTCACAGCGAAACAGCTCACCAATTATCAGTATACGAGTTGTCAGAGCATTTCCATCATAGCTCTCTAGATTTCTATCTAATACCGCGTATGCCGGTGCTAGGGGCCGTGTGGTCATATCATCCAAGTTGCCACATGAACAGGTACAATAAAAGCGTACCTGAGATGCAACACATATCACGAATCGTTAGATTCTTGGTATGTGCTTTAGAATAGGTTAACCAGAAGACTATTCTGTGAAGTCATGTGACGCAGTCAGTATGTCGGCACCTCTTCCCACTTCCCTTATATGTGTTGTAATTTCAAATGAGCAATCTTTCAAATATCTTTACAAAAATATAATTTTGTTTTGAGGTGACATATTTTTGTTACAAGAGAAAATTCTCCTTATAAATGCCTCAGAAATATTCAAATTCCTCTGAACTGCGCTCGATTTTGAATGACTTGAAAAATTTAAAATATGCCGAATACTTGTCACAGATCGAGAAGGATTTAAACGGCAATAGTAAACGCTTCTGGAGCTTCGTTCGATCCAGTAGAAAATGTTCTTCAATCCTATCTACTATATCTTATGACGGTACAAAAGCTGACAAACCCGAGGATATAGCTAACATGTTCAATGAATATTTTCACTCTGTTTTCTCCACTGACCACGATTCTGATTATCTACCCGAGTTTAAACCTGTAAATCAAAGTACATTACAGTTTAATGATGTTAAATATGACGAAGTTTTAGAGATCTAAATATCTTCAGATGTTCGTAAGGCCTGTGGTCCTGATGACATACCAGGTATTGTACTAAAGGAATGCGCGGAACAGCTAGCTCTCCCACTTTGTATCATATTTAATAAAACGCTTTCCACTGGTCTCTTCAAAAGAGCAAATGTTATACCTATTTGTTAAATCAGGGGAAAAGGAAAACGTAAAAAGCTATAGGCCTATTTCCCATTTACCATTATTTTCGAAAGTTTTAGAACGTGTTGTTCACAACCGGTTATATAATCATGTAAAACTATATCTCACTGATTTTCAGCACGGTTTTGTTAAAGGTCGCTCGACATGTACAAATCTTGTGGCATACATTGATCAACTGAGCAAGTCCATCGATAACAAAAAACAAGTAGATGCTGTATAGAATGATTTTTCCAACGCCTTTGATTCTGTTTGTCATCGTTTTTTATTACACAAACTTAAGGGTTATGGGCTCGATGGACCTCTGCTACAATTTTGTTCGTCTTATCTGTCCAACAGAGAACAATGTGTTGTTTTATCCGGTTTTAATTCCTGTTTTCTCCCTGTGAAGTCTGGAGTCCCTCAAGGCTCAATTCTTGGACCGCTGATGTTTGTTTTATTTGTCAATGATCTTCCAATTGCATTAGCACACTCTTGTATATCCATGTACGCAGATGATTCCAAAAGTTTTAAAGAAATCTCCACACTGCATGACTGTCTTTTACAAGAGAGAGATGTGTGTAATGTTGCGATATGGTGCCTCAACTGGAAACTCGCGTTAAATATATTGAAATGCTATTGTATCACTTTTTCCACAAGAAAACTGTTATTGTACACAATTATGTTTTAGATGACCTTGTTTTAGAAAGAGTAAGTCAGATAAAGAATCTAGGTGTTCTTTTATCATCTAATCTTAACTTCGGTAGTCATGTTGAAAACGTATGTTCCAAAGCATTTCGCATGGTTGGTTTTATCAAGAGGACATGCAAATATTCTAAATGTGTTGATACTTTACGTTCTCTCATTGTTTCTCTTGTGAGAAGCGACCTAGAATAATGTTCCTCTGTCTGGGCTCCCCACGCCGTTTGTCATATTGACCACTTGGAGCGCATTCAGAAGAGCTTTTTAAAATTCTTATATTTTAAAGCTGGAAAGAGTCTCGAAAATGTTACCTATTTACAGATGTGTAGGGATTTTAATTTACAGACTCTTAGCCACCGTAGAATGATTTTAGATTTGTCACTTTTACATGCTATTGTCAATGCACGTTTTAACTGTTCTTATCTTCTTAGTCAGATTCCATTTTACGCTCCCTCAAGGAGACTTCGTAACTCTCAGCCATTTAATATACCCTTTTCTAGAATCGATCTTAGAAAACACTCTTTTGTCCCTCGTGTTTTAAGACAATATATTTATGTTTGTAACTTGTGGACGTTGATCTTTTCACCCCCAAGCAGAGTTTTAAACGGTGTATCAATAGTTACTTTTACAATATACAAACTAATTTTATTCATTGAAACTCACATTTATGTAAACTCGTATATTGTTTTACGGTTGTTGTATATGTTTTTATTTATCTATGTTCTATAATGCTTCTTAGATTATGCAGTCTCACTTGTTAAATTATACGGACAATATGTATCTTAAATATCCACCTCATGTACCCTGTATATAGCGTTTTAATAACCTGTAATTGGATTTCGGACCGTTGGTTATTTATTGAATAAATAAATAAATAAATAAATATTCTTCAAGCAAAATATGTTTTTGCAGGTTTTGGATTGAAAAGAGTTTTTTGTTTGTAAACATCACACATCCTTTATATAGTTATACTGAAAATAAAACAAAAACTATTTCTTTTGTATGTATATTATGTTTCATGTTGGGTTTATTAAACGAAAATTTCAGAAAAGGTACCCAGAAGAACATTTTCAGTAATTTCCAGGGCGAGTTTTTCGCAATTAATAGAAAGAACGGCCTTTTCCCTGTTCAATTTTAGTGACATAATTTTCAAAATTTGATAAAAAAAAAAAGAAGCAGAATGAGAAATTATTGAGTGAAATTCTTTTGTGAAAATCTCCCGAAAATGGTTCTAGACTCTTTGAAATGAAGTCATTTTGTTCCGGAGCAGGGTTTCATCCAGTGATGATTTGGGACCCAATTTCGCCTCTTTCACAAAAAAAAGAACAAAGCTCCCCCTAACGGGTTATTACAAAAGCTAAAAAATCAATGTAAATTAATTAAATGCCTAGTAAAACAGTGGGGCTTTCTGGTCTGTTTTCTGACGTTTTATTTATTACATAATAAAGATTCATTTTATTTTCGTCAGTGATTCGTCTTGGATCGCATGGCATGACTGATAATATAATCAGAGTCATGTTGTTTGACTAGTAGGCTGAAAACCGCCTATTTGTGAGTATATACCAAGCAGCTAAACATGAAGTGTTTACTGTACATGCTTACTCTGTAACTTGTTTTCTTCAGCCACTTGGTATATAATCAAATGTTACCGCTAGGACTATGCACAGTGTGAACTGCTGTCAACAGATCAGACTTTACATAAGACAGATAGTCAGTCACTACCTGACAATGAAGACAGTATTTTCTTTGAAAGCTTGTAAATATATTCTTCATTGACCTAGCTATATATAGCTAGCGTATAGATAGCGTATCTAATTCCTCTTAACACTATGAGCCAGAGTTTGGTCTGATTCGGTCTACATGACCAATGTTGGATCTTCCCTCAGTTGGGTTATCTCGTTCTTTCCTTGACTTATTATTTATCTATTTAAAATCGGTATCTCGGGGACTAACGTTGGTAAGTGAAGCGCCATTGGAATCGCAATCCCTAGATAGACTGGAGATATTATAATTACAAGGGAAGTGGGAAGAGGTGCCGACAAACGGACAGTCCCACAACTTCACAGTATAGTCTTCCGGTTAACCTATTCTAAAGCACATACCAAGAATCTAACGATTCGTGATATGCGTTGTATCTCAGGTACGCTTTTATTGTACCTGTTCATGTAGCAACTTGGATGATATGACCGCGCGGCACCTAGCACCGGCATAAGCGCTATTAGATACAAATCTAGAGAGCTATGATGGAAATGCTCTGATAACTCATATACTGGTAATTGGTGAGCTGTTTCGCTGTTACAACTCGTACACTGGGGACTGGTGAGCTGTATCGTCGTCAGATGAAAATGACGTCTTTTAACGCAAAAGACTAGTATGTAAGACCCGATGTCGTCCCAGCAGTCGAGTCATAAGTCATTCTCGGCCTTATGTGGGTCCGAATGAACCGAAATCCCCATAAGCTTCTCGGTCATCCCTGCCTCGACGTTTGATGTTATTGGTCGCTCATAATCCTGTCTGGCGAAATTTTAATAATCCTAAACTGGACTTCACGACGAATTATTTAGTTCTACAGCCAGGAAGATAAAATTACATCTTAACGTTGTGTCTAACCGATAGGAGAATTGTCGTCCTCTGGTATGGTCGACATGACTAAAAGCGGATTTCATATAGCCGATAGAAGCCGAAATCGACCGTTCTGTTGTATTTTGCCGATACAGGTATTGTAAACTGGACAACTCATTTGTCTCCTGCTGTATTTTGTTGAGTTTGCATTCTCTTGTTAAACACAGCAGAACTGAACTGGGTATTTTATATAAGGATAATGTCGCGAATACAGGCGCACAAATCCAATGTTTTGTAGCAACAACTTCACATTTTTGGGATATTTCATATATTTTCATAATGTAGACACTTGGTAAAGATAATTGAGTGATATTAAACAAAATTATATTTGCTAATAATGTTTTTTATTATATCGGGAAAGGCTTTTTAATATATATAGAATGTGATCTGTCAAAGAAATCTAAAACCTAGAATATATCCGAACCCTGCTCCACCGTCACCTCCCCTCAGCTCAATCGGAAAGCGTGAGAAGTTATTCGTTTGAGAATGATCAACTACAGATAACGATAATCGCAACACGAGATTGTTATTTGTAACTTACTTAACTTCTGCTTTTATGGATAAATAAACCGAGGGAATATGAGTATGATGAGTTTAAAGGACCATCCATCCAAGTTGTGTTCCTGTCTTAAATATAGACTTCACTGTCTGATATGTTGTGATGACATGTACGAATGGTTCTGTCTGTTTCTGTCGTTATTTATTAGTCGTCTCTCTTGCCATTATTTTTCACACTTTCAGTGTTTTTCTTTTCAGATAATGCAGAGAATATATTTGCATATTACGCATGAAGGATATTTATTGTTTGAATATGAAAGTCATACAAATGGAATATTCTATCGGGATACTTTCAAATATCAAAGTGCAGAGATCTAGTATATAGATGTGAATAGCATGTTGTTAAATTTTATTTTAGATTCTCTTCGAAATTAGGCTTCTTAATTACAGCAATTTTTGCAGAATGTAAAGTGTCATCACTGAAGGGAAATTAAAATAACTAACAAAACGAATTCACCCCTTCCTACCGCCCCGTCCTGCACTCGCTGATTATAGATCTAATCAGTCCGATCGAGACAGTAGATTACACAGACTTCCACCCGAAAAGAACTGAGTGAAAAAATAAAAATAAAACAAAGCTGACTTTGGAGGCTCCAGCTATGTGACATTTTCAAATGTTAATTAAGATTTTATACCCTGTTTTCCAACTACTCATCTTCTCTGCACTTATTATTTCAATAATTGTTGTCCGTTGGAATGAATAATTTTTGCTAAATATGGTTGTACATATTACGAGAGAGTATTGTTGAGGTTTAGCCTAGAAAAATGCCGACTACAATTAAACACATTTGTAAACACGAGCGATGATCACTGATCCAAGTTCGTGTTTATCAAACACAGTGTGTTTTTTGTTTCTTTTATCTTTGTAGTGTGAACATTGCATCACAGTAGTCAGGGACACACAAATGAGATAACAACATTTATTCCTAGATTGATGCTGATATATGATTTTTTTTACTCCACAACTAACCGTCTTTATTTATACTATAATTATCCCATAATTATCGAACAACTATATCCGTATAAAGGTGGCTACATGATTCAGTCTGGCTGGGGGATAAGTTAATTATTAAAAATTTTGGTGGATTCAATGAGTTCGGGACAAAACCCCCACGGAAAACTCCGACTGACAAAGCACCCACGGACAAAAACATTAATCGATAAATACTCTAGAAGAGGGGAAAAATTGTATGCCTGTTTTGTAGATTTTAATAAGGCATTCGACTCCGTGTGGCATGATGCCCTTTTCCTGAAGCTACAAAAAGTGGGTGTAAAGGGGAAAATTTATGATGTTCTGAAAAACATGTACTCGAATAGCTATTCAAGAGTTAAGACAAGCATTGGCTTGAGCAACACATTCCCAGTTACAAGAGGTGTCCACCAGGGCAACGTACTAAGTCCTTTACTTTTTCATGTTTTTATTAATGATTTATTGTGTGAACTGAATAGTGAGAAGTCACCAGTTCTATGGGATGAACCTGTTCATTGTCTGGCTTATGCCGATGATATTGTTTTACTGTCTGTTGATCAAGCTGGGTTGCAGAAAAAACTGGATATATTAAGTACATATACAGACAAGTGGGACATATCTGTTAATGTCAAAAAGACAAAAGTTGTAACATTTGGATCAAACCGGTGCACTGGCCACTTTACTGTGAATGAAAGGCCTATAGAATGTGTTAACAGATATAAATACTTGGGAATTGTACTTCATAGTAATGGACACTTTAATCAAGCTATATTAAATTTGTCAGCTACTGCTAGAAAGGCAATTTTTTCATTACGTAATGCTGTAAGTCTCAGTGAAATGAATGTCAATCTATCATTGAATCTTTTTGATAGCTTAATTCAACCCATATTGTTGTACGGCTCAGAGGTCATGGTGGGATATATGGATAAATGTAAACCCCTACACCTCTCACTGTTCAAAGACAATTATCTGGAGAATGTTCACATAAGATATTGTAAACAATTATTAGGTGTTCACTCGAAAGCTGTCAATTTGGCTGTTTTAGGTGAACTGGGTAGAACACCAATTAAGGCGAAAGCTGTCCTAAACAGTATTAACTTTTTTCAGCATATCATTACCTCCAGCCCCACCTCTTTATTGTACAAAGCTTACTTGGAACAGGTAGAAGCCAGTAGAAAACCTAATGCGTGTAACTGGGTGAGCTATATAAGGAACACCCTATCAGATGTTGGTTGCTCACATATCTGGGACAACCAGGGATGTAGATTCCCTAAAGCAACACTAAGATATGTAAAACAAAAAAGTACTGATATATGTTCATCTAACTGGAGAAACAAAATATCTGCACTCAACAAGTTAGAAACCTATTGTACATTCAAAACTAGTCTTCAAGCTGAGAGTGTCATATTTTCTATACCAAATAGAAGACATCGCGTCGCATTGACACGACTCAGAATTAGTGCCCATAAACTTCAGATTGAGCGTGGGCGTTACCATGGTATCTCAAAGGACCAAATACTATGTACTACCTGTCAAGTAGTTGAAAATGAGGAGCATTTCCTCCTTGACTGTATACGGTTCAACCCCCAAAGAGATTTACTTTTTCAAACAATCCAGGCTTTGATTCCTGCACAAATAAGAAACTTGTTTTGTTGGTTGATGTCATCCCGCATACAGGATGTAATTAATGCAGTAGCAAAATACACATTTGAGTGCTTCTCTCAAATGTAACCTGATGTACCCATGGGAGATAACTCATGGGTCATGAATGTGCAGATTATTTAGTTCTCTCCCCTGTCGCCGACATACACTCCTGGTAATTACCCACCATCAGCAACTGTTGATATTGCTTAGTTTAAGACGTAATGTATTGTGTGTGCATTGTCTTACAAAGTATCTTATTTTATTATATGTGTTTTATTGTTTGTCTGTACATGTATGTTTGTAATGCCTTTAGCCCTCGGGCATAATAGTGCAATAAACTTTATCTATCTATCTATTAACTGTTTATTTCCAAGAAACTCTCATTTCATTCTTCAATGTATTTGTCACAACATTTTAAAACCACAACATGCCAACACTGCATGGTCTGTCTCACGCTTTTCTTCCAATCCGTTGATTGTCTTTGTGTAACTATTCATTCGTTTAAGATTTCGTGTCTGACATTTCATTTGGAGTAATTGTTTATTGTGTATTCAACCAAACTGTTATATCCTGTTTAACTGTCACACAAGCTGTGCTGTCGCGTCACTATATGTCATGCTGTATTATAGTTAGACTATATAAGATGTGCAATTTGTGTTTATGATTAACCAGAAACTCGGACAACCAGCTTCTGTCGGACCAAGTTGTGCGTACTTCCAACTGGATTTCTTGTGTAGTTTTGTAGTATATTTTATCATCAGAAGACACACTTCGGTGTAATAAAGAAGTTCCCGTGTTTGCAGCTCTACATTGCGACTTATTTTAGGTTATTTCCTATTTTAAATAAGGTCTTGGAGTTGCGCCGGAAAATCAACTTCTAACAGTACTCCCGCGGAAAATTTTGGAATTTCAGACGGTTCCCTACACATATCTGACCCATTTCAAGGCACATCAGTATACAATTATAGGGGGGGGGGGGCAAAGTGGAAAATACCCGGAAAATACCCATCAAGTTAAGAGTGGATTTACAGATAAACACCCCAGAATGAATGACGAAAGGTAAGGTCCAAAACAATTAATATCTTTGGCATCCGTGTCCACTCCAGTTATAGGGTTTAATTTTCGTTTCGGCAACTGTTTAGCGCGCGGCTATATCCGTTGCGGCGAGTACTATCGAATTTGTGCAGATTGTTCGAAATTCGGTCAAAGGTATAATTGGAATACGTAATACCGCCAACCGCCAACAGCCAAATGTTTCAAGTTTAAGAGAACAAACAGCTTTTGGGGATATAGCGCCTCTTGATTTTCTTTATACAGCACCAGGGACTAATCGGTGGATTTACAGGTAAACAACAACAACAACAACAAGGTTTGTGAAGTCTAGATTGAGGCAGACCTCACTTTTCTCCCAACGCATGTTTCAGAGTGTTAACTAAGCAGGCCGGGAAAGGTTGAAATTGGCCTGAATCACCCCAAAAGGGCTGATTCCGCCTAGTTTGGCTGAATGACGTCATAAATCCTTACCCCAATTAGGCTGAATTAATCATAGTATCATACCTGAATACCTCTGATTTGAGCACTAAGTC
This sequence comes from Hanleya hanleyi, assembly GCA_036873755.1. Taxonomy (NCBI): domain Eukaryota; kingdom Metazoa; phylum Mollusca; class Polyplacophora; order Lepidopleurida; family Hanleyidae; genus Hanleya; species Hanleya hanleyi. The sequence goes on from JAVTVY010033961.1 coordinate 113,086, forward strand.
ATAGACTTATAAGCTCCTCCAGCGTGAACTTACTTCCTTCCGCTTCCGGCTACCACATATTTTTGAAGGAGTTAACAGAATTTGTAGATTCTTGGGGCGAGCTTCAGTAATACAAATACTGTCAGGATCATATAGTTCAATACGGGTCAAACCCAAAGTGATCATTTTTTTACAATGATAAATATCTCAAATTATGAACTGACCACTTTTGGCGCTAAAATAGGGAACATGTTTTCTCCGATACCATGAAATTTATGACGTACAACATTTGCTGATGAATTTTGCAGGAAAGTGACATATGTTGTCTGGCAAAAAATGATAAATCCGATTTATACAACTTTGCCGTTTATAAGTTTTTAGATGGAAAAAATATTTCGCTCTCGTTCACACCTGTCGTTGTTCTTACCGCCAGGTTCTGGTCGAAGTCGAGGCCACGAGGGTCAACTAATAATCAATTTTTTTTTTAATTATCATATTCGGTAAGAAGCATCAGGGGAGGTAATCCTGTGAAGAGCTCCTGCCGAAGACAATTTGGTATTGAATTGAATTTTATTCTCTTGATCCTGCACTCTCACGTATTTCTCATATTTTATGAATTATCGATTAATTACGCCTGGGAGTTCAAACAAGATAGTGGTCAAAACACGCTGTCGTTTTGGAGAACAGTTTGACTTTGAAAAAATACTATAAAATGGTAAGTAATCTGCATGAAATATGGAATTTACAGTTTTCTAGCTAGAGGAGATCCGGAACATTTATTATGTTTTCAAGTCGTGGTCTTTGGATGAACGTGATGAAACACTTTGGGTTATGATTAATTCAGCCTAATTGGGGTGAGGATTAATGACGTCCTTCACCCAAACTGGGCGGAATCAGCCCTTTTGTGGTGATTCAGGCCAATTTCAACCTTTCCCCGACCTGCTAAGAAAATTAGCATTAGCTTGCCCGAAAACATCGGAGCCGCTGGGGGAAGCTTTACTTTCTATTGATTAATTGTTGTTGTTATGGCCCGTAATTCAATTCAATTCAATTGTATAGAACACCTCAAAGAGGTCGCATACAAACAAACAAATAAGGGACATAATCCATAACTGAACAAAGATAGGTACCATACATGTATGTACATGTCTTTCTGATTATTCAGAAATTATTCAGAAATCAGATCTTCCTAATACAAACAACTTCATATGGCTAAGTTTAATAGCTGTTCATAGGGAAATCATGTGTCATGAACACATATTGTTAGCTTTAATATGAAATAAATAAAATTTGAAGTAAGCCGAACATACCGTATACTTTACAATAGACCCATTTTAAATTTGATTTATTACATATCATGTTTTAGTGTGGTATGATATGATATGCGATATTTATCGTATTAGATACATGGTAGTCGTGCCCACAATACAAACAAACAAATAGAACAAACATCCAGTGAGGGACACTTGCTCACATGAATAACAAGAGGACTAAAGCCGTAAAGCATACTTTATCTTGCAATAGCAATTAATGAGACAATCGAAGGATACTTTCGCTTACGTTAACAATATGAGAGGACTGAAGAATTAATACTATAAGTTATGCCAGTCGATGCACCGGAATTCAGGGTGGTATTGAAAAGCTTTTTTCCCTGTGTTCATGAATATACATAATCAGCAAGGCAAAAGTAAGGAAGGCATAATCAAGGTTGGATAACGTTGCCGCTGTATGTACTCTTTCGGTCCACAGGTGTTGTCTGTCCGTGTTACACAAGAACTGTTAAATCGATATGTCAACTGGTCTTCGGAACAGCCTTGTACATTATGCAAGTCAGGGTAATTAATTAACCAATCAAAACAATACAATTTCCTCTATAATTTCACTTGCATTTACAATAAGAGAGGACTGACAGATACTTTCAATTGCAACAATATAAGAAGGCTGAAGGATACTTTCACTTGCATTCATAGCACAGGAATAAGCAGGATAACAAGAGAGGACTGGAGGATATAGGCTGCTTTTACTTTTAAGAGAGCTTGACAGATTGTTGTATGGATGTCAATTATCATAATTTGGCTGATGGATGAATTTTTTTTTCAGACCATATGCCTTCATATCATCAAAAAATGGTGTTCCTCAACAAATCTTTCATACGAATGTTTTTTTTAAATAATCCATGTGTCCAAAGTAAATTCTGGTAAAGTAAATGATATCAATAATCTCTTCTCTGTACCCATCCTCGCTGAAACCAGGGGTACACATGTAAGTTCCCTGCCATTAAAAACATTCTGACCAGAGCGATATGGTGCCATAGCAGGGACATCTTCACCATATATGGACCATCGATGGTTGTGTGTCTGCTCTGGTACAGCTTTGGTACCGTTACGGTGAAGATGTAGTCAACACTATGGTACCATACCACTCTGGATACAATGTTCTCACTGGTGGGAAATAGAAAATCTGAAAAATCTGGAGTACTTTCTACATGGCAAATCTTTGATAGAAAAGTTAAATTTACTGATGATAATCTCTTTAGTGTGAATATATTTGGTTAAATTTATATCTTATGAAGTCAATCCTTTTTATCCAACAGTGGTCCAGCAAAGGTTTGAATCACTTTGAAGATCTTTTAATTGAACAACGAGAGTTGTGTAACTTTAACGAAGTAAAGTTGAATTAAGTTTAAAGGGCACATTTTTGGATTATTTAAGATTACTTAGGAACATCCTGAATGAATGGAAGACTAAACAATTATGAAAGAGTACCGCCCTCTCCCATATATCCTTCTGCGCTGCGTTCCTTGATGAAATGTTCCAAAGGTTGTAGAGGTCTTCAGGATGGTTTCTACAGGGCTGGTCCCAATCTCTGAACAATAATGAGAGAGAAGTTTGTCCAGAGTAGACATTAGGTGGAAATGTAACTATATGATGGTCAACTCTTGTACCCAACACAAGACACCGCTCTATGGAATTTGCAATTTAAAATTCTGCGCAGATTTCTCCCCAGTAATAGTTTATTAATACATGGAAATAACATGGTGTCCGTCATGTTCTTTCTGTAAAACTGAAACAGAAAGGCTCGAATTTGTATATTGTGACATCCAATCATTTTGGCAATCAACAGAAATATATTTTATACAACATACAGAGAACTATATTATTCTTAATGAAATGACCATTGTTTTTGGGCCCCTGTGAGGTTTAAAGCTGTTAGCAGTTGAGCCAGGTCAGCTTTTGCTAAGGCCTTACTTGATAGGGAAAATTGCGTGGTAACGTAACCCAAATATCCAACAAGTGCTTTTCTGTGTAGGCTATATCTTACGTTGTGCACCGTACGGCGCTATGCGATGTATTAATAGAAAACACGACATTCATGAAAATAGACACAGGAATTATGCATGGACAATGGCATGCTACTGAATGTTGGATCTGATGCTTAGTATTTAGCTAGTATGTATATACTACGTACAGCCACTGAACTTTACACTATCGAATGGTTCCATATAGTCAGTCGTATTTATATACTCAGAACATAGGAAACAAAATGGACAATGGCTAGCCACTGAATGCCGAATGTGACGCTCATATGGTACCATCATATAGGCATTGCCTCGTAGTATACGCCTACCAAGCTTGGTGGCCCAAAACCACTCGCAATGGCAGAATACAGGGAAAACAATTTGGACGACGGTTAGCTACTGTCTGTCGAATCTGACGCGAATATGATAACTTCATGTACATTTAGGTATTGTCTCGTAGCTTTTGTGGCTCAGTCGTAATTATATGCTCAGTACATAGGGGAAAATAATTTGCACGATGGCTAGCTAGATTGTCGAATTTGAAGCTTTCATGGTACCATCCTGTAGGTGTAGTATATGTGTACCAAGTTTGGTGGCTCTAGAGCACTTGCAAAGGTTTCAAGGGGCGCTATCTATGAGAGACATAAATACGGACATTTCAGGATAGCTATTGTATGTCGAATCTAACGCTTATATGATACCATCATATAGTCATTGTCTCGTGGTATAAGTGTACCAAGTTTGGCGATTTTAAACCACTTACAAGGGCAGAACACAGAGAAAAACAATTTGGAGGATGGCTAGCTACTGATTGTCGAATTTGACGCTTTCACGGTACCATCCTGTAGGTGTAGTACATGTGTACCAAGTTTGGTGGCTCTAAACCACGTCCAAGGGTGTCAACATTCTCGCTAAAACCAGGGGTATCTCTATACTAGATATAGCCCCTGGTACGCGTGGGCAATGTATCGCGATCAACGACAACACAGCAGTAGATGTCAGACAATCAGCAAAAGCAACATCCTGCACATATTGTCCAATCAGATCACCTAAGTACCGCGACCATGGCGACCGTGACAACAGATTCGAAAACACCATAGCTTGTGCGATACCCAGTGGCAGATGAACATGAACCTTTTCAACAACCATGAACATTAATAAATATAAAGGAAACTTAGTTTAAAACAAAATCTATTTGAAGAGAAAATAAACCCATTCATCTACCATCAAACGTCTAGCAAGCCAGGCAAATGTAGGAAACACTGAAACTTCAACGGCGGTCCGCGATGTCTTTGATCCGACCTCACGTTCCTACTGAAGGACTTGAATTGGATTGAAACGCACGGATTTCTATAAAATTTCACTGGTCTGTCCATTAATATTTTATTGTTACGCGCGCTCGGATTAAATATTTTACATTCGGTATCAGCGAATAGTTTAGCAGCGAAAGTAAAACCCAAACGTATTTTACCATCAGCGCAGCAACCACCTCGCTGGGGGTCTAATAACACCCCAGCCACCAGTCAGATTTCTGGACCGGATTTGGGGCCTTCGCGCACATCGCCGGAAATGACATCATATAGGCCTATAGTAAAATAGATGTTTACCGAACATTTCGATTACTTTTCAAGTCTGCGTAATACCTATGTTAACCTAGCGTTAGAAAGAATTATCTGGAGACAATTTTCCATGTTTATCTGGACAGAGCATATGAAAAGTAGTTCGCTCATGTGCAGCACTAAAGCAGCTGTTCGGCCAGATTCAAACTGAACCGTGCGTTGGTTGGTTTCCCCTATACGTCATAGCAACGTAGTAAAGGTCAACTTCCGCTATTGGTGGCAGGATTGGTAATGGAGCCTGCGAAATGGAGCATGCGCTGTAGGGAGGTTGTCAGCGCAGTTTTTCTAGGTCACGTAACTGGAATGTGGGCGGAACGCGGTTTGCTATGCAAGTTGGTCAAGGTTTGACTCACAAATAGAAACCTTGACGTGATGAACGTGGGGTGTCAACGGACGCTATCTGTGAGAGACATCGATACGGACATTTCGTGCTAGCTACTGTATGTCGAATCTAACGCTTATATGATACCATCATGCAGGTATTGTCTCGTGTTGTATGTGTACCAAGTTTGGCGGTTTCAAACCACTTACAAGGGCAGAACGCAGAGAAAAACAATTTGGACGATGGCTAGCTACTGATTGTCGAATCTGATGCTTATGGGGTACCATCATGTGGGTATTGTCATGTAGCATTTGTTTTCCAAGTTTGGTGGCTCAGTCGTATTTATATACTCAGAACATAGAGAAAAAACAAATTGGACGATGGCGAGATACTGATTGTCGAATCTGATGCTGGCAGGGCACCATCCTGTAGGTGTAGTATATATGTACCAAGTTTGGTGGCTCAAACACATTCAAGAGTGTCAGCGGACGCTATCTCTGACAGAGAGACAGACGGGCATTTCATGCCGGTTCTTACAATAATATAGACAACTTATTATGCCGATTGTAATTAAAAAGATATAAATAAAATATAAACAAAAAGAGTACTTCTGTGTTTCGTTTTAATAGTAGCTCTGAGAATATATTACGATATTTCAATCCAACACTGAAGTATTGAACAGTGTCACGATGGTCGCACATTCTTCCTCTAAAGAGCTGTAATGGTCGAAGATTATGTGGCTATATTTCACTGGCTGATTAACGCGGAGTCCAGGTTGTTAGCGTGCGGTCAATGATATTATTATATGGCTACATTTTATTGGTTGATTTAAAGGGAACGTAAACTCTGGTGAACCGTGCATGGCCAGTTAAAGCTTTTTCCTCATAGAATCCAAATCGTGTATCAGATATTTTTTTACAATTTTTTCAAAGCATTACTAAACGTTTTAACTTCGTTACACTAGAACAACATAGAGGCCTCCATGTTTGAAGAATCGTGACGTCAGCGGACACTAGTTCTTCTGCCTCTGAAGGTAAAAACGCGCCAATTGACAGAGGTACAGTATTCTAGACCGTAGCTTACAAACATGAACGAGGATATAGTGCGACGTGTCTGGATTATCTGGTACATTGTGACAGCCAAAGGTAGCAGCCCGGCATCGTAGAATATCTGCTAGAATCATGCCGTATTCTACATCAAAGCTAATCTATACTATTGCCTCTGTTAGTCGGGGAACGGAGGAGTGTATGAAAAAGACCATATGTGGCCATGTTATCTCGAGGCAGAGAATGTCCGATGACGTAGGAGATTATCGGCACAACTGAATTTCACGCTTCCCCATTGGATAAAAATCCTGCCCAAAATAAACATGGCGGCGCCTGCCAAAAATTCCAAATCACGGTATTTTCTATGTTTGCGTCTGTCTCATTCATTGGAAAAAAATGAGAAAAAATATTTGTTACGATTTTTTTAATCTATCGGGACTCTTGTATAATTCCCGCGGTGTTTTACCGCAGAGTTTACGTTCCCTTTAAAAAAAAAGAAAAATATTGTGAAAGAAAAAAACGAAATGTTCGCCTTGTGACAGCACGGAAAAAGGAAGAACAAGAAATTGACAAAGAATTGTGGTGGTTAAAGAAGTCGAAAAAATTGGGGGACTGCTGAAGAAAAAAGATTTTTTAAGTATTTTTATTTTTTTTTACTATGAATTATTTTTCACCATATCCCTTTTGTGGCTTTTATGACATTAATCTTAGGTAAAATAATCTAGTAGTTGAGATGTGACGTTTAAACTGAATTACCGAATATTTCTCCTTTAAAGGAGAAGAAAACATATGACTAATGTATACACTGAACGAAAGATCTATCTCCCCCGTATCCAAAAATGTAAGCAAATATTTTTGCGATTTTTTACTACCGATCTATTCATATCGAAACATCAAAACTGGACAGAATCATATGTGCCGCCATTACATGGGCTTGCGTCTATTTTAACCAATCAGAAATGCCGAAAACATATTGTGCGCATCGATTCGTGACGTCAGCCGGGCTCATGCTCCACTTTCGCCCTGTACGTATTAGTAAGAGAAACTCTCGGGACTGCTGTCTATATTTTGTATACCGTTATAATTTGATAGTGGTAGTGTGCCAATATTCCGCAAATACACGGGCATCATGTCGCAGTGTGTGGCGTTTGGCTGTTCTGCCAGAACTGGGAATAAAAACCTTCCAAAGACCGTGACATTTCATCAGATGTACTGAAACAGTGGGTGCATAACGTCGGTCGGCAGGATTTTACTTTAAACTCATCAGGGAAGAACTTTTGCACGGTGAGGCTGCTGCAATAAATTGGAGGGAGTTTATCAGTCTTTCAACACTATTTCAGTCATATGTCGATGTGCGGTTCCTATTCCTGTCAAATTGTAATCATTCCGTTGTAAGAAAGGTTTGGTAAATATATCTCCATGCTATGTCATTATATTTTCACCTTCCCCGCTAGGGAGCGGCCAGGCCCCGGTGACGTCACACACTTAGACGATCCTAGTCTGAATGGCGGCACGCTTGATAGACAATGATAGGCAGGTTGAACGCCGATTTAATCGAGTAGAAAAAATCGCAAAAAATATTTGCTTACATTTTTGGATACGGGGGAGATAGATCTTTCATTCAGTGTATGCATTAGTCATATGTTTTCTTCTCATTTAAGCCACTAATAAAAGATGATTGTTGTGTTTTTATTTCAGTGGGACTAAAATATCTGTCATAATTGAGAGGACAATGGAAGACTTATCAGTAAAACTGGAACATCTTGATCAAGTGACGGGATCATTGGTGCAAGATGATGGGATAACGTTCCGGCAGTCTGCAAATGAATCTATGGAAGCGGGAGATGTAACAGTGAAGACAGAACCAACAGCCCGGTATGCGGTGGGAGAACAACAAGGTGGTGATGAGCATGATCCATGTGAACAATTACTGGTAAGCCGTGAAACACAGTTGTTGATTAGATTAAAACCAGATCTACAAAAGCCTTTACCCATTCTACTTGTCACTTATGAAGATCTGGCATCAACACCCTCATTTGCATGTTCCGAGTACTGATCAATGTATGTCTAAAACGTCAAGCTTAGGTCACAACTACGTGGGAATGATAGGTTGACCACGTGAAGAGAGAACTATCTCCTTGAATTGATCGATATATCTAAATTCTATTAATCTTAACAGAATATCATCACGGTTTCTAGAATCAAGATAAAATATAGGAGATGACTTTTGCATATACCGTACACTTGTACCCTCCCCGCAAAGTGAGACGGGCCAGACGTTTGAACATGATCTGCCGACAGCTAGGTCTTTCAACACAAAAACCCGGTTCATGTGCCCGAATCTTAAACATGTAAATTCATCGACATGCGAGACGGTGAGCGTTATTGTCCTTCGCCACGAAAATGCTAGCCGGCCTTCCGTTCTTCCATCCGCCCGTCCGTCCCACATCCTGTGAACGCGGTATCTCGAGAACAGTTCGCCCAACTGACTTCAAACTTGAGAAGGTTCTTCACATCAGTTAGACGGCCATTTTGTATTGATTTTCATTGAGGTAGTATGTAATTCAAGATGGCTGTCATTGACCATCTTGGATTCCGTGCATCCTGCATCTTGTGAACACGATATCTTGAGATTAATTTGTCCAATTGACTTTAAACTTAATAAGGTGCTTCACGGTATGTAATCCAAGATGGCTGCCATTGACCATCTTGGATTCCGCCCGTTTTGTCTTGTGAACGCGGTATCTTGAGAACAACTTGTCCAATTGACTTCAAACTTGAGAAGTTGTTTCGCATCAGTAGACGGCCATCGGTGTTGATTTTCATTGAAGTAGTATGTAATCCAATATGACTGCCATTGTTCGTCTTGGATTTCACTCACCCATATTGTATCCATCTGTGTTGTGAACGCGATATCTTGAGATCTATACCACCCATCGATTTATAAGCTTCACCATCCAAAATTCCATAAACAACTGCAGACTTGCATTCCAGTGTTACACTATCCATCACTGCTTTCCAAGCCTCAACTTGTCTCAACAATTCCAGGTAAATGTCCCTTTCCACATACACATATCCACTTTCCGAGTTACATTTAAGGAGATATTTGAAGCATAAATGCTGTATGCTCTCAAACAGGCTACTTGGCGGACGACCTGCTATCTCCTCAGCTTGTTTTGAGATCTGGTTTTAATCACATGCAACAACAACTTTTGGATACGGTTCTAAAGACTCATGGTGGAGTATGCTACAAGTTTATATTAAATTCCCAAACTCCATGTGATTTTGCAAACAGATTTTCGAAGATATATTTAATAACTGACCGTATTGAAGTGGAAAGAAGTGTTGATATAAAAATAAGGCGGCTGATGTTTTCTATTTGATTTAGCCCGTTGTCAAGAAGTGTTCTGATGACGAGCAGACACGTGTCGATGAATTCTTCTCTGGTAGACCTTTTCCTGTGGCCATGTACATGATAAAAGTCAAGACAGCAGAGACGACAAAACTGCCCAACGAATCTTTGGGATTTTGGAATCTAGAAACGGACAATACAGGAAGAACGACACCTGACAGAGTTCATACTTGTGAAAAGCCATTCAAATGTTCGCTCTGCCTAAATAGATTTTCACAGAAAGGAGACATAAGAAATCATGAAATAACACACACTGGTGAAAAGCCATACAAATGCTCACTCTGTCCACAAGGTTGTTCAGGTAAAGTAAACCGAGAGGATCATGAAAGAACACATACTGGTGAAAAGCCATACAAAAGTTCACTCTGTCCACAAGGTTGTTCAGGTAAAGTAAACCGAGAGGATCATGAAAGAACACATACTGGTGAAAAGCCATACAAATGCTCACTCTGTCCATATAGCTGTTCACAAAAAGTAAACTCGAAGAAACATGAAAGGACACATACTGGTGAAAAGCCATACAGATGCTCACTCTGTCCATATAGCTGTTCACATAAAGGGAGACTGACGGATCATGAAAGGACACATACTGGTGAAAAGCCGTATAAATGCTCACTCTGTCCATATAGCTGTTCACAGAAAGGGAGACTGACGGATCATGAAAGGATACATACTGGTGCAAAGCCATATAAATGCTCACTGTGTCCATATAGCTGTTCACATCAAAAGAACATGAAGGATCATTTAAGGGCACATACTGGTGAGAAGCCATATAAATGCTCATTCTGTCCATATAGCTGTACACAGAAAGGGAGCCTAAAGAAACATGAAAGGACACATACTGGTGAAAAGCCATATAAATGCTCATTCTGTCCATATAGCTGTTCACAGAAAGGGACCCTAAAGGAACATGAAAGGACACACACTGGTGATAAGCCATACAAATGCTCACTCTGTCCATATAGCTGTTCACAGAAAAGGAAACTGAAGGAACACGAAAGGACACATACTGGTGAAAAGCCATATAAATGCTCACTCTGTCCATATAGCTGTTCGAAGAAAGGGAACCTAAAGGAACATGAAAGGACACATACTGGTGAAAAGCCATATAAATGCTCACTGTGTCCATATAGCTGTTCACATAAAAGGAGCCTGAAGGATCATGAAAGAACACATACTGGTGAGAAGCCATTTAAATGCCCACTCTGTCCATATAGCTGTTCACAGAAAGGGAACCTGAAGAAACATGAAAGAACACATACTGGTGAAAAGCCATATAAATGCTCACTCTGTCCATATAGCTGTTCGCAGAAAGGGAACCTGAAGGTTCATGAATGGAATCATACTGGTGAAAAGCCATACAAATGTTCACTCTGTCCATATGGCTGTTCACAAAAATTAAACCTAAAGAAACATGAAAGAACACATACTGGTGAATAGCCATATAAATGCTTACTCTGTCCATATAGCTGTTCACATAAAGGGAGACTGAAGGATCTTGAAAGGAAACATACGGATGAAAAGCCATATAAATGCCCACTCTGTCCGTATAGCTGTTCACGGAAAAGGAGTCTGAAGGATCATGAAAGGACACATACTGGTGCAAAGCCATATAAATGCTCACTCTGTCCATACAGCTGTTCACAAAAAGTAAATCTAAAGAAACATGAAAGGACACATACTGGTGAAAAGCCATATAAATGCTCACTCTGTCCATATAGCTGTTCACATAAAGGGAACCTGAAGGATCATGAAAGAACACATACTGGTGAAAAGCCATACAAATGCTCACTCTGTCCATATAGCTGTTCACAAAAAGTAAACCTAAAGAAACATGAAAGGATACATACTGGTGAAGAGCCATATAAATGTTCACTGTCCATATAGCTGTTCACAAAAAGTATACCTAAAGAAACATGAAAGGACACATACTGGTGAAAAGCCATACAAATGCTCATTCTGTCCATATAGCTGTTCACATAAAGGGAGCCTAAAGGAACATGAAAGAACACACACTGGTGATAAGCCATACAAATGCTCACTCTGTCCATATAGCTGTACAAAGAAAGGGAACGTAAAGAAACATGAAAGGACACCTACTGGTGAAAAGCCATATAAATGCCCACTCTGTCCATATAGCTGTTTACAAAAAGTAAACCTAAAGAAACATGAAAGGACACATACTGGTGAAAAGCCATATAAATGCCCACTCTGTCCATATAGCTGTTTACAAAAAGTAAACCTGAAGGAACATGAAAGTACACATACTGGTGAAAAGTCATATAAATGCTCACTCTGTCTATATAGCTGTTCACAGAAAGGGAGACTGAAGGATCATGAAAGGACACATACTGGTGCAAAGCCATATAAATGCTCACTCTGTCCATATAGCTGTTCACAGAAATGGAAACTAAAGGAACACGAACTGACACATACGGTTGCAAAACCATATAAATGCTCACTCTGTCTATATAGCTGTTCGCGGAAATGGAGCCTGAAGGTTCATGGACGGACACATACTGGTGCAAAGCCAAAAAATGCTCACTCTGTCCATAATATAGCTGTTCACATAAATGGAACATAAAGAAACATGAAAGAAACCACATTGATGAAAAACCATATAAGTGTTGACTCTGTCCATATTATAGCTGTTCACAGAAAGGGAACCATAATAATACACATGCTCCATGTAGCTGTTCAAAGATAAGACGCCTACAGGAACACAAAATAACGCATAATAATGAAAAGCCATAGAAATGAGGCTTGCATAGTGCGCGTTCTGGCTTTCTCGTATTGATTTTATTATGGATTGTTTAACAGCGAAATATTCTGGTTCGAGATATGTAAAAAATGCAGGCTGAAATACATACGAAAATGCCAAAAATGGAGGTAAAGTCCAATGTTCAATGTCAAACACCGTAATATTCGTTGCATGTGTGTACGGAGCAGACTTTCACTATCAACATGTGGAGCTAAAGAGAACATGCAACAATATTACGCACATTTTACGGTATCTACAAGTGGACATTTTAGAGAAGCGCTAGGGCGTATTTGAGAGATTGAGGGGCTATATTGTATCCAAATAGGTCATGTTTGCTGTTAGAAAATTTTGCTGTTTGCTGTTTTCATGATGCTGTTAGAAAATTTAGTTTCATTGGTCTCACAGAAACGTGGCAGCATTCTAATTTTAATGTTGACATTCCTGGTTATAAATTTAAGAATTTTAATACACCTGGTATTTCTGACCGGAGACCAACGGGTGGTATTGGTATTTTGTATAAAAGTTCTCTTGATGTTCATGTTGTTCATGTTTCTGATCTTATGATATGGGTGAGAATTGAATCAAACTGTATTAACACTGAACACGATTTGTATGCAGGCATTGTTTATTTCCGACCTGACAACTCTCCATACTGGAAACATTACACTGGTCCTGATCCTTTTGAGGAACTGGATGCTATACTATGTAAATATGGCACTAAGGGCCACATTATGTTGGGGGGGACTTTAACTCTTGAACCGGAACTCGGAGCGAGTCAATTCCTTCACAAGGGTCCCAACACCTCCCAGACTTACCCGAGGACACCTATAACTATGTACATACAATCGCAAGATCCAATATTAAATACATTTGGCCGAAAATTTATCGAACTCCTTACTAACAACAAACTCATAATATTAAATGGCAGAAGAGTCGGTGATGAACTGTAAAGCTTACTTGCCATACTGGCCAGGGAAGAAGCACAAATGACTACGTGATAGTCTCGGAACTGTTCCTGTCTTACATAAAATACTTCCATGTATGCCCTTTGTTGTATCTGTCCGACCATTGCCAACTATTTTGTCTATCAGAGCTCAAGATAATGCCTGTTAACAAGCTTACATCCACAACTAACATTACATTTAACAAAATCAAACTGAAACGTAAATAGAACAAAAACAGTCCAGATGAAATTCAACATGAACTTCGAAGCGAGGAGATAAAACATCTACTTAGCAACTTTATCTTGGAATAAAGATGACGACGGATACAATTTTGTAGAAGTCCATTCTGACTATATTTCTTACAGCTTTCAGAGAAAAACTTTCTCCATCCTCAGGTAGAGTGGCGATTGCACATATATGATTGATTGAAATTGTAGTTGTTTAAGGGCCGCTTCCCATTCGGATTTCGCGGCCCATCAACTCAATGTTTTATTCGAATTTCGCGGTACATTACTTTGTTTATTGAATATCTTTTCCAGCGCTAAATATATAAATAAATAAATAAATAGATAAATAATAAATAACGATGAGAGATTAGTAGGAGATATAAATAGAAGTAAATAAGAATCGCTATATGTACAAGTTCGTAAGTCTCTTTTTGGTTTTTGGTTAAGTTATACTGGTAAATATGAGTTCACTGTAATCGCGTGTATGATTCCTTTGTCTTGGTACCCCTTTGTACGCACAAAGCCGTCCAGAAAAAACTGAGAGAACCAAGGGCGTCTTCAGGATTTTTCGGATCGACTTCACTAACGACGCTCTTGGGAACAGGGTGGGTTCTTCCAGAAATCTGTGCCTGTAACAATTGCTTGGAGTGTGTATTGGGGCACAGGGCGGCAGATCTACGTCCTATATTGCGTGAAAGTCAAAGGATCATATTCGGTGTTAAGGCGTCAGTTCGGTGTCATCTATGGGGTAGCGTGTCGGTGTGGTCTAGGGTCGAGTATTCTGATTCTGGGTGTTCTTGCTATGCGGCGTTGTCACTCAAGGCGCTGTTGGTATTCCTGTAATCGTCATCCGTCTTCTGTTTCAGGTCTTGTCCAACTCGTCTGTGGTCTTCGGTGTGCCTGTATCATATGAAATAGAAGGCTTGTAGGCATTCTTGTTTTCTATTGTTTTTCGATGCAATAATTTGATATATCTTCCTCCCAACAACAGACACGCCCCGACCGTCAGTCACATAATATGAATACCAATATATAATTAAGTGAGTAAATAGATAAACAAATGAATAAATAACTAAACATTTCGATAGATTCAGTACTAGGTGAATACACAAATAAACGGCTCTGTATTATTTCTGTATGCATTATCGTTTGATGGCCATAAAGAATTTGTAGGACAATGAGATAGACGGCCCTCAGTATCAAGGTAACTCCGCCATCACCATTTCCTATATTTTATGCCGAATACTGCTCGCTATATGCGATTTGGCCGTGCTAATGTTGTCATGAATTCAATTAGATTTGGCCATCGTTTGTTTTGTAGGACAGTGGAACATACGGCCCTCAGTATCAAGGTAACTCCGTTGTTGCCATGCCTATTTTATTTCTAAATGTGTCTGTGACATTTTAGCCGGATGTTATGTATGGATAGTTTATTATGGCCATAATGTTTTGTATGGCTATGGTGCACACGGCCCTCAGTATCAAGGTAACTCCGCTGCAACCATACCATTTTTTGAAACACATATATACAGTTTACAGAAGCTTTTATACATTAACCTTGTGAGAACAACTCATTCAACAGACATATCTAAATATTAACACTGTGATTACAATTAACCTTGGTAAAATTGTTAGAAGGAGAGCGATAGCTCACCACATGTATATCCATTTCCATTGTGATTGTATGGAAACGTGTTAAAACATCAGATCAATAGCTCAGGTTACATGAGACAATAGAGTTTGATATGGACAATGGTTTAGGAAAATAAATAGACCACAATTCAGCACTGTACATGGTATAAGTTATGTAACAGTTCAGAGCATCATAGGTTTAAACATTGAAAAGCCGGAGCGGCCACTGAACACTCATTCACATTCAAGTTGGGTTTGCGCTCAGAAATGAACAGCGATTCTTTCACTTTAAGTTTGTACTCTGTGTTACTGGAATCTACAATAGTGTAAATGCTCTTTGTTGGATTGTGACCAAAAGATAAACAATGTTGTCCAAATGCGGAATGTTTATATTGGTTAGAACATATGTTATGTTCTTCCCTTCTCTGCGAGACATGTCTAATTGTCTCACCTATGTATTTTACATGGCAAATACCACACTCTATTTGGTAAATGACTTTGCTGCGAAGGTCATTATCTTCCAACTCTTTATATTTGAAATACGACCTTACGGTACAAGATATATCAGAGCAAACAATGATGTTGAGACTCGAAATTAAATTGTTGATGGATCTGAATTCTTTTCTAATAGTCCGGGCGCCACTCGCGAGAACGTGTCATTCCGTAGCACCCCCCGCGTAGATTTTGTTTGACTTCTTTTTTATGAAGATCAACATCTCCCGGTCAATTAAATACCTGATGTAGTTATCTACGGTGGTGCCTAAAGTTGCTACATGCAATTGTTTGATGCCGACTGGTTTTGAAAAATTTAAAACCGGAATGGGGGTAGGGGTAATTCAGCCCTCATATTTTTAGTACCCCTGCGCTTCGCGATCTGAAACTTACACAAATTTACCTCCGAATAATGACCTTTCAGATAAAATAGTCCAGATTACTCTAGCCAATACAGCCACGTCATAGTGACGTCATAAGCTTGAGCAGCTTTTGTCTCATTAGTTTTGGGAAATATTTTCTCCGATTTTCTCAGTTTCTTTCGCAGTAATCCATTCTTGATGATATTTGACATATAATCTTGAAAGATATATGCCTCCCGCTTAATTATAGACCAGATACCTCTTTCTACCAAGTCCCGTTTGACCTCAGCATGGATTCATATCTATGTTATCCGGTCATGACACCATTAAATCCAAATGGGGGTAGGGGAGATTACCCTCCCATATTTTCTTTAGTTCGCGGTTTATCATACTGAAATGCTCCACGCATTGCTTTTGGATATAGACCGGAAACGTAGAGTAACCAGACTTCTGGTAACTTCTTTAGTTTTTTCGCTATGACGGCATGAATCTAGAAATTGTATTTTTTCATTATTTGTGTCTGATTATCGCGCCTTGTTCTTTCTTTATTTCTATAAAATATTATGCTTATATCTGGATAGTGTTTCAAAATGTCTCATTTGAACCAAGTGTCGTACAGAAGTAAATTATTATGATTTTGTGGGAGACAAACTCATAATCTGGCCCGAAATAAGACAGAAAAACAAACTCTAATTGAGGGTGTACCACAAAAATCGGGGTTAGTTGGAATTCCTCGTGTTTCTTGTCTACTCAAAGTTATATTGTGAAAACTTGGATTATACTGATTTTGCATGGGTATACATAACTTTAATACAATCACAGCAAGGGATTGGGAGGAAACATTAATTGTAATGAATAGGAAAGGACTTTATTGCTGGAGATTGTCTGTTTGCTCAATCTTGTTTGCAAAGAAATATGGGTAGAATCGAAATGGCGACCGTGTTGGGATGGTCTGATATCTCGGTAAACTAAGATGTTACAGGGGCCGTGAGGATACTTCATAGTCTCCACATGAACACCTGGAATAAAAGCGCGGCCGAGATACTTAGGCTACGTTGGAGAATCCACCTCATTCTTGGATCTGAATGTGAGGTGCCGAGGGAAGCCGAGTCATATGGTGGCCTTTTAGTTGCCAGATGTCGTCAATTTTCCCCACATCTTTCTGCATATCGCTCCAATATATCACCTGTATATGGTAGCTATCTGCAGGTGGACTGTTGGTCTCCGAGGCCCGCCCCCTGTACATGTCATTTATTATGTAGGTTTATTAGGTTGGCAGGAAATTTAAGCCGTACGACGTCGGGTATTACAGGTTAGTTTTTCGAGGTATTCTTGCATTTCCCGTGTTTACCCCATGCTGAGACATTTACGCCATCGGGCGTCCTCGATGCTCATCCATTAACATCAAACGAGTTATTTGTTTGAGCTGATCTGTCATCACAGCTCCCGAGCTAGTGTATCTAAATCCGGTTAAGCCGGTGTTAGGGGTCGTGCGGATACTTCATATTCTTCACATGAACAGCTGCAATAACAGCGTCGCTAAGATACTAAACCTAAGTCCACCGTATTCTCGTGTCTGAGATCTGAATGTGAGGTGTCGAGAAAAGCTTGTGGTTGAGTCATATGGCCGCCAGACGTCAGTTTGTACCACCTTTTGTATATCGCTCCAATAAATCATATATATATATCCCTCTCTCTCTCTCTCTGTTTGCCGAGACTGGCCTGCTATTTGCAAAAATGGACAGAAGAGGGATGCGCAAATACATGACGGCAAGATAACACAGCCTTACAATGCAACTGGAATTTAGCTCATTTTTGTTTTTGGCTATAACGTCTGAGGCTGTTCAATCTAATTAAAATTAAACCCTGTCTGCTCCTCCATTTGGATTTGTCGGTTGAAGGATCTAAGAGGCTTGCAGTAACTCGAGTGACAGCCAATCCTGAGAACACTTCATAGTGCTTTGAAGGGAACATTAATGATAGAGAATTTGTGGTTGGCTCAGTCGACTTAGACGCCGCGCTGGCGGGGTGTCTTTTCATGTTTTCGCGGTCCCGACATTGTGGCACCATAATACGTGGTAGATATATGAACTGGTCTTTGGTGTAAACATTAGGATAAACGGACACTGTGACCCTATCTCCCCTCCACGACTGCAAGTTGACTAGTCCAGATGCGACCATGATGTCATAATGCTATTAAATATTCATGGTAAGGGCGCTCAGAACACCAAATTCAATTGTAATACTTAATATTCTATATAGCGACATGTACGATTGAGGAGCATTGATAGGATATTAATTTATTAAGATTGGGGGTTGTTTGGATATCATGTGTTTTCACATAGTGTTCAAATGAACATTGCATTCAGAGCGTGACTGATACTCTGGAGACGACTTGGAATTCATTTGGATAAAGAATAATGATCAGTGATTTCAGAGTTTATATATAGAACATCATTATGTCTTCCTGACATAATTGAAAAATGTTTTCCTTGTATTTATTTCATACACATTGAGGCCAACTGTCATACGAAATAGGTCTTGCGATTATTGAAGCGGAATTCCTTTATGGACTGCGGCTGATTATTGAATCTTGATATCGGATCTGACACTTGCTAGTGATATAACTATTGTATTCACAAATTCATTGGATATTTCTTTTCGTATTTTGTTTTTTCAATTACCTTTTATACAAAAGGAAGGCATTGGAATGTGTGTTTTTGTTTGTCAATATCAATTAAGCATCACAGTGTAATAGAACGTTCCCATAATGTATATCTAGCTTCAAGAATAGAACCAAAGATACTGACAAGTATCAATTTTCGAATGAGATATTTTTATCGAATTAATTTATATGAATTGAGGTATACATTTTCAGTTTCGACCATCTACATTTTCTTTGATGTGGATGTTATACGAATTAGGTCTTTGGATTATACACGTTGGGTGGGCACGGGTTTCTGTTGCTTAAATGCATTTTGTCTCACTTTATGCATCATATTTGAAAACAGTTTGATGGGATCTGCCTTTCGTCTTCCCTCAATACTTTCTGACCTGAATCCATTCCCATCATTTCAACATTCACACATTTCATCTAGCAAATTAACTGGTTTTCTCTAATTTAGATATCGAAACATTGGCGAGACTAGAAAAGTTGACTTCATCTTCTTTCTGTATGGCCATAATTTCTTGGTTAATAATTGACCACAAGCTAGATTGATAAATGCAAGCGGCAAGTTCATGCAAAGCCGTTCTTGGATAAGAGTTGACCATTAGCAGCTAGTTGATAATCCTTAGCCAAAGTCGAGCAGAGTTTAACATGTGTGAAACATATTAAACACATACAATAATTAAATGTAACATTAAAAGGGCGGTGAGAAACGAAGCCGGCGTACTGACAAGAAGTCATATTACCCCACCGACAAATATACTGACTGTATATTTCTAAAAACCTCACAAGAACCAAAAGCGACCCCTGTGATTATTTTTATCTCAAGCCCGCTTTTATTGTGGCTGTTCATTGAGTGGATATATTCAATGACATGACCACACGGCCCCTAACACGGACTTGGGCGGTATTAGATACAAATATTTCAGAGGGATGATATATAGCCCTGTAACATTGACTATGCTATAAAGAATATACACGAGAGTTCAAAACAGACATTACAGAGACTTCATTCCAGAAGTAGATAGATAGATATTCTTTATTGCCATCAATATGTAAGTACTATACATAGCGCCACATGTAGCAGATAAAAAGAGGAAACAATTACACATAAAGATTGAAGTATTGGAAGTTTGATTCCTCGTTTTGCCCAACTAGTATCCAATCACAAGGTGTGACCCAAGTGTGAAGAAGATATCGAAGCATAATCACCCCTACCCCCATTCCTTGTTTGTTTTTGTGTTACTCAGAGAGCATTGGGAGAAGGCATCATGCGACCTTACTCATTATCGTAGACAACATCACCCCATTTCAAGTAAGCCATGCATTCGTGTGGTCTTGAATACACACATCAAGCAAAAGTTAACGGTAACAATACAGCGCTGGAAAATTACAACAAAAGTGCAAGAAAAAAAATAATTCCATGGGGATAATAACGACATGGTGACCCCAATATTGAAGATAATTGGAATCGGATTGCTTTATCTGAATGATCCGTACACAGACTCAATATGTGATAAATTTCATTGCGTTAGGAAAGGGGAGAAATAAAATATTAGAACGAAATCACCCCTACCCCTATTTCGGCTTCATATTTCTCATGCTCTGGTGCCGTTAAACGTGGTTATGTTGCATCCATGAAGTGCATATTAGATGGTTAAACTAGGTCTAGAATTAAAGAAGAGAGGATTATCTTTCATAAATACAAATCGGGCAGAATGCAAAAAGAGTTTTTGCAACTGCAAAACAAAAAATCGAGTCTCATTTCTAAAAAAATCGAGGAAAAATGTAGCCTCCAAGTTATGACGTCATCATGACGTAAAAAAAACGTAAAAG
This sequence comes from Hanleya hanleyi, assembly GCA_036873755.1. Lineage (NCBI taxonomy): Eukaryota > Metazoa > Mollusca > Polyplacophora > Lepidopleurida > Hanleyidae > Hanleya > Hanleya hanleyi. The sequence goes on from JAVTVY010033961.1 coordinate 133,684, forward strand.
GCGTAACTTGGATTACGTTATCTAATAGAACATTATTCAGAGGTCAGGTATGGGAAGTTACAGAAAGTTTAATGCAAGAATAAAAAAGATATGCGTTCATAAATACCCCTACCCCCATCTTAGAGTTAAGTTTTTCTTGTTCAGACAGCCGTGAAGAAATGCATGCTGCGACCTTAGGCACCACCGTAGATGCCTACATCAGGTCTAGAATTGACCAGGAGATGATACTCGTTCATAAACAGTTGTCAAACTAAATCTACGCGGGGGGTGCTACGAAAACCTTATTTAGACCCCTTTTTGCGATTTGGCTACCGGACTATAAGTCGTTCAGTAGCAAAACCGAGGAAAGGTAATTTATAAACAGTTTTTTTCTTTTCAGGGCCGAATTTGGGTTTTGGTTTGGTTTTGTATTGTTGGTCAACAAACTCATGGACTGCTTTATCTATCACATTTGGCGGATATTCATTTTTAACGAACAAACGTTTTATGTTCTCGACTTCTTCTGAAAAGAATTCATAGGAACTGCAAATATTCCATGCTCTGCGAAGAAAAGTAGATATACATGTAATATTGGTTTTGCCATTATTGGTGCCAATGGAGACCCCATTGATACACCATCAATTTGTTCATAATATTGTCCACCAAACTTGAAAGTAATGTTTGTCACTGCGTGTTCAAGGGCCTTTTTTAGCTGTCTGCGGTTCATTCCATGGAAGTTAAGAGTCTTTCTGAGGTGTAACACCGTCCAATATGATGTTAATTGTTTCATTGACCGGGATATTAGTGAAAAGGCTACAGACATCAAAACTGACAAGATGACAGTTTTTTAGGTTATCATTCTGTTTGATCCAAGAGCAGAATTCAAATGAATCCTTTATCATTGTATCATCCTGGCGAAAATCCTTAAGAACGCTAGCTAAATACTTGAGACAGGTTGTAGTTGTATGAGTTCGTTGATGAGAGAATCGGCCTAAGTGGTGTACCATCTTTATGTACTTTGAGTAATCCATACATTACTCCTGTTCTACTGCCGGTCGGTCGAAGGTTGTTCACTTCTTCAGTTATCACTTTCAGCTTCTTCAGATAGGCAACTTTATCTTGCTACCAAATGGTACAACGGCAGCTGTAAGTCGGCTAAATATAAAATGAAAGATGTTTATAAACTTTATAATGATAAACAGACTGACGATCATATAGTAGCCTAATAGAGATGCTAAAGAACATGATGCATCTTACTACTGGAAACTCTTCAAAGAACTCGGCGGAACGCAAAAACAAATAGACAGGATACCGATTAACAATCAAGCAATCGCTAGCCATTTTACCCAGCTTCTAGGCAAACCACAGGAGAACACAATGAATGCTAATCTCCCAGATAATCCGTCCGTGGAATATGATAATCCAAACACGCCAATTACAGCCATCGAAATTCAAAATTCTCTTGCTGAACTAGGTAATAACAAATGCCCCGGTGAGCATGAAGTAAGTAATGAGCTGCTGAAATGTGTACTGCCTAGTGCCATTGATCACACTGTGCGTATTTTTAATATCATTTTGGACACTGGTTACTTTCCTACCCAGTGGCGTAAGTAGTAGAGTCTACTGAAATCCGAGCTGATTTCACCCGGATGTAATGACGTCACTTCCGGTCTGGGTGAATGGAGCGTCACCTATGACGTCACTTTGGGTGAATGGGGCGTGGAGGATGATAGGACATGTACAGACCTGTCTGTGTCGTTCATCTCCGTATCTTTTCGGTGAGAGGAGCCTGTACTGGGGTTTTTCCCCACAATGGCGTTCACCTCAGTATTTCTTCGGTCAGGTCCGTGGGAGCTTGTACTGATCTGTGGGGTTTTTCCCACAATGGCGTTCACCTCCGTGTCTTTTCGGTGAGGTCCGTGAAGATGTGGCGGAAGGTACCGAGAGATGTGATGGCGGTGTGCGGAGAGATACGGAGATGACCGAGGAGGCACGGCGAGTTCGTTAAGGTCCGTGAAGATGTGCCGGAGGTGACCGAAAAGACCCGGAGGTGACATGGAGGTGACCGAAAAGACACACGGAGAATACCGAAAACACCCGAATGTCACGAAAAAACGTATAAAAGGGGCGATTTTTAGTGGTTTGGTGCATTCATTGGACTGCCAAACGGAGCTCTCTCACCTGGCTGCCTGCCAGACCAGCCAGCCTGACCAGCCAGCCTGACCAGCCTGCCTGCCTGACCAGCCTACCAGCCTGAACCACTCTGGCGAGAGGAGCTACTTACTGGAGCCTCACTGGAGCATGAGACGTGGAGAAGATTTTCATTTTACCAGTGCAACTTCACCAGCCTATCTCA
>JAVTVY010033962.1:0-13943 GCA_036873755.1 Hanleya hanleyi
TCTCAGGGTAGTAGGGAATTGGACGGTCTTCCACGATGGTGACTTTATCTTCATAGACGTGTAACCCCACCTGGGTTGTAAGGGGAAGAACGGCTCGAAGGACTGGTGACATGGTTGACGAAATGCCGAATGACGCACACGCTGATTGTCTCTCGTATTTATGGTGAGGTTTCACTGTCATTGCCACAGCGTCAGGGTCAATAGGACAAAAACCATTGCGAGGACAACGAGCCGTCGCTGGTTCCGGCGTGAGCGCTCGTGGTCCATAGCCCGGGCATCAAGGATGGCTGTCATAGTCCAGTAGTGGTGAGTGATAGCACACCTCTCCATCGAGTCCACTCTGCGGAGGACCGCTTCTGTGAACTCTTTCAGGATGTGGCGTCGCCCCTCGTTGTCGTTACCATCTGCAAACATGGACCGAACCACTGCTCGGTAACCCGTGAGTGAATTAACCACGGTCGCATGCTGTGAAATGCGAGTCGCATAGGGATGGGTCTCCGTCATGGCTCTGCAACCGTAAGACTGGGGGTGTGGGATCCAGAGGGACGTGTTTTATAGACCATGTCACACATGCGCGCCTATATGTAGCTCTACGGGGTGTAGTCGTGATACGTACTATTCTGATTAGATAGTCCAAAAAGAGAGCAACAACAGCAACATTGCGTATTACACATTTTATTAGCCCCTCTGCGTATTTGAAGTCTCGGGACTACTAAACCGCGGAAGTGTTTTTCCCGAAATCACCGCGTCACGCGCAGGCGTGCGGCCGGATAACCCGCGCACTTCCGGTGAGCCCGCGCCCTACGTGCGGTCGGGCCGGGCCGGGGAAACCCAGTAGGGAAAGATGTTGAAGGTCAGTACATGTAAGTACATCCCCGAGGTCCATACATGCATTCCATGCATTTTTTTCCCCGTGGGACTGCTTTCTCTGCGCGGAGGCATCACCGCCAGACCGCATCACCGAGGAGGAATTCGAGGTCAAATGTTGCCGGAACTATAGTGCACTCTGTAACCTTGAGCGGGTGGCGCCCCCTGTCGGAAGCTCCACGGGAATCAAGAGTTACCTCCCTGGAAAAGGGGGCGAATATGCGGTGACTATACTGCTGACGTCACCCTGGTGGCACCACCTGTCGGAACTATAGTCCACTTGACCGCCCCGTGACCACCACAAACCTCCACGCGACCTAACGCCACAAAGAGTTATCTCCCCGGCAAAATAAGGCCTTAAATCAGTTTTATATACTACTGCCCTCAATTGCCACCACTATGACCACATTCAGGATGTTCAGTGGAAATAATTCGATTCATATTTCTCCTATATTTTGGCAAATTTCCTTTGCAGGCCTGAGTGGCTGGAGTTTTCCAGGTTCTTCCCAGATTTATCTGGACTTCCAGATTTAAAAAAAAGTTTTGCAACCGTAACCATACAATACATGTAAAATGAAACAGAAATTTGTGAAAATCTGCCATTTTCCAGGTTTTTCATGCCAGGTCACTCTGCTGATCTCTGAATCACTGAATCGAAGATTGGGGTTGCAACAGATAGCAATCCTGACCTGTGTCAATTTGGAGTTTTTTTTATTATTGTTTGTCCGGTCAATAGACAAATTTTTGGTGGGCCTGATCGAGTGTTTTGATAGAAGGAAATGAGTTTGTTTTTCTGGTAAAAAGTGGACACTTTTTGTGAAGATCAGTCTACAGGCCGGTCATGCAACCACATATGGCAAAAGTAACACTGGCTAAAAGATTGTGTCTTTGGTAATAAATCGTCATAAACAAAGACTGGAGAAAAAAAATACTTGGAGAGGCTGGGAATAGTTGAAACGCAGGGACCATTCACGGTATGAAAATTCAAGTTTGCGCCCAGTTATTGGACATTATTTCAGTGATGGATTTATTTGAAACTAACCAACTTACTGTGAAGTTATTTGTCCCACAGTCTTGAGTTAACATCCAAGAATAATTAAACATGAATCAGCACTGTAGCTGTAACCCGTGTAATGACTAAAAGACAACGACACCAACTTGCTGGCCGATGAATATATTTATTCCTGCAGACAAGAGATGGGAAAACTTTAGCATGCAACACAGCGACGTGAAACACAAGAATGATGATGGCGAACAATGGACGGCACTACCCAAATAGATGGAAATAATAAAATGTTCTAATGTAATAGATGGAAATAATAAAATGTTCTAATGTCTGGAAATATTATCTGATTTTGCCATGGTGATTTAATTCATGAAATATGCACTGAATGGATCGAACCAAATATGTGGGCAGCAATATAATATAATGATGGTGGACACGTGCATCACAAGAGGTGTTGAATTCCATGTAAGATTTTCTTCGTCAGCTTATATATTTAATAAAACATCAAACGTATGTAACTTTCATCGAATTATGAGGTAATGGGCTTTTCCATAATTATAGTTCATTAAAATAATGAGTTCAGTCTGATATTCGTGCTCATTATCTCAAAATATGACCTCAAGTACCACTTTCCATCTTCTGGCTTGATTTTGGTATGGAAGAGTTGTTCCCCCTTAATACGTATAATGAACGTTTACCGCGTGGTGCAAAGCGACAGATCTAGATCATCACAAAGTTATGGGATATAGTCAGTTAAATTCCTTGTTCACTTATAACATAAACTCCATCAAACATAAAACTGAGAAAGCTCACCTGCAGACAAGAGATGGGAAAACTTTAGCATGCAACACAGCGACGTGAAACGCAAGAATGATGATGGCGAACAATGGACGGCACTACCCAAATAGATGGAAATAATAAAATGTTCTAATGTAATAGATGGAAATAATAAAATGTTCTAATGTCTGGAAATATTATCTGATTTTGCCATGGTGATTTAATTCATGAAATATGCACTGAATGGATCGAACCAAATATGTGGGCAGCAATATAATATAATGTTGGTGGACACGTGCATCACAAGAGGTGTTGAATTCCATGTAAGATGTTCTTCGTCAGCTTATATATTTAATAAAACATCAAACGTATGTAACTTTCATCGAATTATAAAGTAATGGGCTTTTCCATAATTATAGTTCATTAAAATAATGAGTTCAGTCTGATATTCGTGCTCATTATCTCAAAATATGACTCCAAGTACCACTTTTCATCTTCTGGCTTGATTTTGGTATGGAAGAGTTGTTCCCCCTTAATACGTATAATGAACGTTTACCGCGTGGTGCAAAGCGAGAGATCTAGGTCATTTATTTCATGACCGAAAACTACATTTACGATTATCACAAAGTTATGGGATATAGTCAGTTAAATTCCTTGTCCACTTATAACATAAACTCCATCAAACATAAAACTGAGAAAGCTCACCTGCAGACAAGAGATGGGAAAACTTTAGCATGCAACACAGCGACGTGAAACACAAGAATGATGATGGCGAACAATGGACGGCACTACACACTTTCAGCGCTTGACCCTGATCGCCACCAACCCATTCGTATCACTCGAGCGTGACATACCAAGCCCCATATCTCTGCTGCACTTCATGGAGATATGATTTCTGAATGAAGTAAATTCAATTGTAATTATTTTGAAAGATTTAACTTTCGAGAATATATACTTTCGGTTCCGAGTATGCTGAAAGTACCATGACGCGGTTTCGTTAAACTTGTGGGGTGGGGGCAGTCCACACTTCCCACACTCTCCCCAACAATAAAATGTGACTACATTTTTTTTTCTTAGTTCAATCATCCTTTGGCGGAAACTTGCCAATGTCTTCTCTGGAATGTATAGTCTCTCAAGTTAATAGGTTTATCTCTACAATCGTTCTCATGCCAATGTTGCTGTTTACAACTTAGTCTTTCTCTGTGAATGACGAGGCACGCAATACCGTCCACTGGGCCCTAGTAGATGATACTCCTATGAGAAGATGTACAGTTGGTGTAAGAACACTACCAAAACTGCTAGACGTATCACATTCAGTCACACTTTATTTAAACATCAGTCACTGTTCATATGGTCTGTCACATATCTGTTTCCGTCTGGAATGCATGTGATGAACAGGAACCACAGAATATATTCTTCACTAAACTGGAACCACAGAATATATTCTTCACTAAACAGGAACCACAGAATATATTCTTCACTAAACAGGAACCACAGAATATATTCTTCACTAAACAGGAACCACAGAATATATTCTTCACTAAACAGGAACCACAGAGTATGTCGGCACTGGTAATCCTACTGGGGGTAACACCTACTGATATGGGTTGTACGTGACCAGTGGCACACATTGATTTCTAAATCCCAAACAGTTTGTCCCTATGCCAGTTTGCTGAATGGTGGGTTGTCCCATATGTGGATACGTGAACAATCGTGGTGGTCGCCTTTCCCTGCGCGGATATCTACCCCATGATGCGGACAGTTCACCCGGTACTTCATCTGTTTCATCAGGTGAAGAGTCGTGAGTTACTTCCTCGTCAGATTCTACTACTGCTGGTGGTGTGTCCTCCGTTGTAAGCGGGTTGTGTGCTGGCGTTTCTACCGGGACGGCTATTCTAGGAGTGAAGACAGGAGCCTTCGTATTCCATTCCCTAGTACTGCGAGTCTGGGTGTTTGTTACTGGACTGGAATAAACTCGTCTTCGTCGTCGTCGTCGTCAGTAGCTTGTGGTTGCGAAGAGGATTTCCCATTGGCAGGTAAGTTCTTTTGAGTCTTCGGTTGCTTCATGCGCTGTACCGGTCGCTGGGTCTTGTCCAAAGGTAAACTGTCGCATGGCATTAACATATTGCGATGTAAAACCCTTGTTCTTCCCGTGCCTGATTCTGGTTTTACCTCAAACACCGGGTTGTCGCCTATTTGTTTTACAACAATGTAAATGTTCTTCTCCCAGTGGGCACGCAGTTTCCCTGGACCACCCCTAGGAGTGAGATTACGCACAAGCACGCGGTCTCCAGGAAGAAAGTGAGTACAGTACACTTTTCTGACATGATATTTCTTATTGTAGGCAACCCTCTTTGACGACTCCTTCGTTGCTCTTGTATATGCATCTTTCATTTGTGCATGCCACTTCCCGACAAAGTCACCGTAAGTCTCATGTTTCGTATCATAGTTGAAACCAAACAGTAGGTCAATGGGTAGTCTCGGAGATCTTCCGAACAGAAGAAAGAATGGAGAGAAACCAGTGGCATGGCTGCGTGTACAGTTATATGCAAACACGACTTTGTTCAGTGAGTCTTTCCAGTTTGACTTCTGTTCTTCAGGCAGTGTTCTGAGCATCCCCAGCAATGTCCTATTCATTCTCTCAGTCTGCCCATTTCCTTGAGGATGATAGGGTGTTGTTCTGGAGCTAGCTACTCCTGCGATTTTGGTTAGCTCGCGAAACAAGTTGTTCTCGAACTCGCCTCCCTGATCATGGTGGATTCGGGAGGGAAAACCGAACTTCAACACGAAATCATTAAAAAGTTTTGACGCTGCTGTCTTCGCTGTTTTGTTTGTTGTTGGGTATGCCTGAGCAAATCAGGTAAAGCTGTCAACAATTTTAAGGATGTACTCAAATCCTCCTTTACTTTCCTCGAAGTGGAGAAAGTCGATGGACACAATCTCAGATGGGTACGTAGATGTGATTGTTCCCAGTGGAGCGCGATCCTGTCTATTTGGACGCTTTTGCTTCATACACAGACATGTCCTTGTGACGTAGTTGACTATGTCCCTTTGCATGAACGGCCAATAGAAACGACTCCTGGCGAGATCGACCACTCTTTCTGCTCCTAAGTGTCCCATATTATCGTGAAGCTCGTGATACACCACATCACGGTATTTTCTCGGAAGAACCAGTTGGCACCTATTGGTGGTCTTTCGGTACAGGACACCATCAGAGTCAATGATCAAGTTGCGCCACTCCCGCATCAGCGCGTTTTCTGCTGCAGGTCGGTTCTCTGTTGTTCGCTTCGGCAGTGTCAGTCCTTTTCGTTTCAAGCTAAGGAATTTACCAATTACTGGGTCTGTCTCTTGTGCTGAACGAATCTCACCCTTACTGAGTTGTGATGTGTCATTTGCCAGGTTCACAGTGACTGGATCACTTTGTTGATCGAGTGTAACAGGACAAACAAAGGCAACATAATTACTGGTCATGATTTCCATTGCGGTAAAGATAGCCTTGACTGCATCTAGGGAACATGATTCTGGATACTATGCTGCATTAGTTTCAAAGTCCAACGGTAATCTGGAGAGGGCATCTGCAACCTGGTTTGATCTTCCTGGTCGGTACTTGATGTCAAATCTGTAATCTGCTAACTCCGCCACCCAGCGATGTCCTGTGGCATTCAGCCTGGCAGTGGTCAATACATATGTGAGCGGATTGTTATCACTGTATACGGTGAAATGAGGCGCATAGTAAAGGTAGTCCCTGAATTTATCAGTAATTGCCCATTTCAAAGCTAGGAACTCTAGCTTACTGCTATGCAGATGGTAATTCTTTTCAGCGGTTGACAGTGTTCTAGAGCCATATCCAATAACTCTCAGACGACTGTCCTGATACTGGTATAAGACGGCGCCAAGACCTTGATTGGATGCGTCTGTGCACAGGATGAATGGTGCATCATAGTTGGGGTAAGCCATCACAGGTGGTGTAATCAGGCACTCGATCAGCTGTTCAAGCCTCAGTTGGCAGGTATCAGTCCAGACAATCTTGTGTGCCGATGACAGCTGTCCACTTTTCCCCTTTGCTGGTTTCACTCGTTTCTGATTGGGCTGATCCCCTTCTTCTGTAGGGGTTTTCAACAGATCATAAAGAGGCTTTGCTGTCTTTGAGAAGTTTGGAATATATCTCCGGTAGTGTCCTACTAAGCCGAGAAGCTTTCGCAAGGCGCCAACAGTCGTTGGTCTGACATCCCTCAAGGCTAGTACTGCATCAATGTCTGCTGGGTCCACCCTGTAACCTTTCTCCGAAACCAGCATTCCCAGATAGCGAATCTCACGCTTGAACAGGTCACATTTATCGGGCCTTAGCTTGATGCCATGTTCCTTCAGACGACGCAGAACTCTCCTGACGTTCTCTACCTCTTGCTCAAAGGATTGAGCAAACACCAGAACGTCATCGAATTAAGGAAGACAGATGTCATCGCGCAGCTCGGCCAAGCATTCCTCCATACATTGCTGGAAGGCTGCAGGAGCATTCGTTAAACCGAAAGGAATGTGTTTACTCTCTTCTGTCATAAACCCTTGATGGTATGCTTTGCCTTGGTCTAACAGGCTAAACCATGAGTTCCCTTGTAATGTATTCACTGCATCGTAAATCCTTGGAATTGGTTGCCGATTCGCAATGGTTTTCTTATTCAAATCCCGGTAATCATAACACAGGCGCAGACTCCCACACTTTTTCGGACGCAGACAACTGGTGAAGAAAACGATGACGAAGACTTTGATATCCAACCCCGTGACAACAGATCTTGCAGGTAAGCTTTAACCACTTGGTACAAAGGGCGAGGAATTGACGAGTAGCACTTCTGGACAGGGGTCTCATCACGGAGTTTGATATCCATTCTCAAGCTTGGAATACACCCGATGTCTAATTCGTCATGTGAGAAAGCTCCAGATTCCTCCCTAAGAATTTTCCTTGCTATTCGCTGTTGTTCATTTGTCAGGTGGCTCAGATCAATCGGCGGATCCCATTTTTCATCATTATCATCTGGTGGAACAGTTTCTGTAGACGATGTTGGTTTCACTGGAGTCACTGAGTAAATGAGGTGGAGTCTTCGCAACAAGGTCCTCTCGGATAGGGTTATGTCATGACTGCTGTCATTATATACCGGTATGGAAATTTTACATGAAGATCCTTTCTGTATCCAAACCAGGGTATCACTCATTTTAACCCTCTGGCCACGATCCTTCGGGACTGGGTTCAAATAGAACAGGCATTGCCTTCATAACAGGTCCTGTATGCACCCGACAGTCAACAGTCACAGTCTTTCCTGCTGGGACTTTGTTGTCGTTCGACCACTGGATACCGTACATATGTCCTCCTTTGGCTCCCCTTGAATCAGTCCAACTAGAGATTCAATCAGCTGGCCATTTACCGCTGTCAATGCACACCTCATCTGATCAATGAACTGTTGTTTAGGCATACTAGGTGAATTGTGGCAGCAAAATTCCGAAGTCACATTGTATCCAATGATTGGCTGGTCTAGTTTCTCTCGGCTAACAAGAACTGGAACTAGTAATGTTTTTCCTGATGCTTTGTTGCCAATCCTAAACTCTATCTCCACCCATCCTTCATATGGAATGGCCGTTCCATTCGCAGCTCGCAGGCTGAAATCATCATTGACAATCTCGGTGATTGGTCGTATGGCTGCATTCGGTAAATGTTCCTTGATCCATGCCAATGACACAAGGCTCACTTGGGCACCTGTATCCCATAGTGCTTCAGTGTCAATATCATTCATAGAACAGGAAACCATGCACCTCTGTCCAACGAGCTCGGCAACCTTTGCTTTCTGCGATGGGTGAACATAACAATGCCCTACATAGATCTGTGGCTCTGGTGGCTCTGCCATATGGGACTTTTCTGCTGAATTCTTCTTCTCGGAGGCTAACATCCGTCCCCTGATGTAGCCTCGTCGGCGTTTCCCGACTCATCTCTACGATTTTGACGTGATGGGCATTTTTGGCGAAAATGGTCGTCGCCCCCACAAGACCAACAGTGTTTACAGTTAGTGTTTCCTGCTTTACGGCAATTGTAGCATCCTGACGATCTCTGACGTGGTCTACCTCGGTATTGATCATAATGTTGCTGTCCTCGGTTAGTTCCTACGTGTGGACTGGATTTCAGCGTTTCTTTGATGGAAGCCACATCTGCTCTCATTCCTTCGAAGGAAGCTATTTTGCCCCTTAGGTTTTCCATGTGCTCCTTGAGGTTGTATTTCTCTTTTGGTAGTTTGGATTGCTGGGCTTTAACTTCAATCTCAGACTCTACAGCTACAACTGATGTTTTGGCTTTGTTCTTCAGTTTGAATTTCCGCTCTTGATCTTGGCGAGCTGCACTGGCTAGCTTCTCCAGTAAATCCTCATCTGAAATGTTAATATCCCTTAACTCACTTTTCAACTCTGATCTGATGAAATCGCTGGTGAGACCGGTCTGGATTGTCCGTAGACTCATCAGTTTTACTAAATCTGGGTCATATCGTATCGATGAATCCACATCTTCACAATCCTCGTGTAAGTAAGCATGCTTCGTGTACGTTATCCCTTTTCGTCCACCCAGTATTTTTTCTGATCGAACCCGCTCCTAACCACGGTGATGTCGTCATGTTACTCATGTGGCAAGATTGCAAAGCCAGAAGTGGAGCTGGAGGAGGGAGTGGAGGTGGTGGCGGCAGCCGTGGTGTCTGCTACAGATGCGCTAGGGATGGCCACATCTCGAGAGATTGCCCATCCCAAGGTACCAAATGCTACAAGTGTGGCGAATCGGGACACATAGCCCGGGACTGCAAGCCACAGGAGAACTTGTGTTATAAGTGTGGCGATCCCGGTCATTATGCTCGTGAATGTGATGGGACCGTGGGGGCATCGAGTGGCGGAAGTGATAGCAGGACATGCTTCAGCTGTGGTGGGACTGGCCACATATCTCGGGACTGCTCTTACGAAGGTTCTGGTGGTGGGCGTGGTGGGAGTGGTGGAGCATGCTACAGCTGTGGTGAGCCTGGTCATATGTCCCGGGACTGCCCTGAGAAAGATTCTAGTGGTAGAGGCGATAGCAAATGCTACAGCTGTGGGGAGACCGGTCTGGATTGTCCGTAGACTCATCAGTTTTACTAAATCTGGGTCATATCGTATCGATGAATCCACATCTTCACTGGCAAATGTTATTTTCTGTCGCAAATCGAGGACTCTGATTAAGAAGTCTTGAGGGCTTTCCTTTGCATCTTGGTTAGCTGAGCTCAGTTGTTGATACAATTCGGTCGGACTTCTTTCATCGTGATGGGACCGCAAGACACGTTTTAACCCGTCCATCGTCATGCTTCCAGCTCGATATAGCTCCTCAGAAAGAACCCCGGACGAATAGTTTTCACTACCGCATCCACTATTTCACGATCACTATAACCAGCACTCACAGCTGCATCAACCTGATAGGTGAGACTAGAAAAGCCAAGTCGATCTTATTTTGTATTTGACCCGAAATCTTCAACTCACGTCTAATGGTCCGTACCTGCATTCCATCTGATGCAGGCTGTTGTTCTCCATTTTGTTCTTGTCTAGTAGTATCATTCTGTTGTCTGGTAGAACCATTTGGTTCTTGCCCACTGGAACCAACTCCGTTTACACCATTCTGATGCTCTGATTCGTCAGCTGGTTTGATCTCGTTAAGCTTGTCAATTAACTCCAACAGAATCGACATGCCTTGATCCTCCAAATCACTCAATTCACTGCCATCGAGAACTGATGTAATTTTCCGAAACAGTTCCAATTTACTATCACGTGTGGTAGTACTTATTCTCAGGTGTTCGCAGGTTTGGGACATTTCTTCTCGTGTCAGCCGTAATAATAAACCTCTTACCTCAAGCTGTGTCTCTTCAAGTGCATTAGCCATTTTACCAGGTAAGTCTCTTTGGACGGAGTAATGTCGCCAATTTTATTTCACTGTAGCGCTCCGTCCCGGGTTTCGGCACCAAAATGTAACCCATGTAATGACTAAAAGACAAAGACACCAACTTGCTGGCCGATGGATATATTTATTCCTGCAGACAAGAGATGGGAAAACTTTAGCATGCAACACAGCGACGTGAAACACAAGAATGATGATGGCGAACAATGGACGGCACTACCCAAATAGATGGAAATAATAAAATGTTCTAATGTAATAGATGGAAATAATAAAATGTTCTAATGTCTGGAAATATTATCTGATTTTGCCATGGTGATTTAATTCATGAAATATGCACTGAATGGATCGAACCAAATATGTGGGCAGCAATATAATATAATGTTGGTGGACACGTGCATCACAAGAGGTGTTGAATTCCATGTAAGATGTTCTTCGTCAGCTTATATATTTAATAAAACATCAAACGTATGTAACTTTCATCGAATTATAAAGTAATGGGCTTTTCCATAATTATAGTTCATTAAAATAATGAGTTCAGTCTGATATTCGTGCTCATTATCTCAAAATATGACCTCAAGTACCACTTTCCATCTTCTGGCTTGATTTTGGTATGGAAGAGTTGTTCCCCCTTAATACGTATAATGAACGTTTACCGCGTGGTGCAAAGCGACAGATCTAGGTCATCACAAAGTTATGGGATATAGTCAGTTAAATTCCTTGTTCACTTATAACATAAACTCCATCAAACATAAAACTGAGAAAGCTCACCTGCAGACAAGAGATGGGAAAACTTTAGCATGCAACACAGCGACGTGAAACACAAGAATGATGATGGCGAACAATGGACGGCACTACACACTTTCAGCGCTTGACCCTGATCGCCACCAACCCATTCGTATCACTCGAGCGTGACATACCAAGCCCCATATCTCTGCTGCACTTCATGGAGATATGATTTCTGAATGAAGTAAATTCAACTGTAATTATTTTGAAAGATTTAACTTTCAAGAAAATATACTTTCGGTTCCGAGTATGCTGAAAGTACCATGACGCGGCTGCGTTAAACTTGTGGGGTGGGGGCAGTCCACACTTCCCACATAGCCAACAAATCAGGTTTGGCACTGAGCGTCGAAGATTCAAACAGCCCCAGTTTGCAGTTTTTGGGAGTGTCCAGTATCATTGGCAGTCAATTTAAGCAGTAATGTTTTCATAGGCGTGTTAAATGGTTAGAGTGGGGAAGGTTATATTTTAGGGCAAGGGCGATTCAGCACGCCTATGAAAGCATTATTTCTATTCTATTGCACTACTCAAATTGATTATCAACAAAAATTACAATGAAAGTTTGAAAACATATTTTAAACCTTGACAACCTTTCTCTCTTTTTTTGAAAAAAAGTCGTCCACTGATGTTGGGACGATGTTCCCGTCTCGATTGGCATCGCAACCACCTCGCTGGGGGTCTAATAAATAATACCCCAGCCACCAGTCAGATTTTTGGACAGGATTCGGGGCCGCGCGCACATCGCCGGAAGTGACATCATGCATAGTAAAATAGATGTTTGTCGAACATTTCGTTTACTTTTCAAGTTTGCATAATACCTCTGTTAACCTAGCGTTAAAAAGAATTATCTGGAGATTATTTCCCTGTTTATCTGGACAGAGCATATGAAAAGTAGTTCGCTCATGTGCAAAACTGAAGGAGTTGTTCGGCTGGATTCAAACTGAACCGTGCGTACGGGGATTTCCCCTAAACGTCATAGCAACGTAGTGAAGGTCAACTTTCACTATTGGAGGCAGGGATGATAAATGAACCTGTGAAATGGAGCATGCGCTGTGGGGAGAATATTGGCATCATGCTAATGTCAGTGGACGAGTTTATGTGGTCTCTCAAATGGGGAGTGATTTTGTCAGCTGAGTCAACTGTTGGAAAATTACGTGGATATAGAATAGAATACAATTGAATTTATTACCAATCATGGTGCCCACTGGGAGCGAACAATCATAATACAATTCAATTTACATGATTCGGCAGAAATCACATTACAAAGAAATCATTGTACAAACCAAAGATTGATTCAATACATGTAGAAAAAAGAAAAAATCCTTTCCCCACCTCACGCACCCCATTTATGTCCACGTACCGGGAGTACTCAGCCTATAGTGACTTTTATTCTAACGGCCATGTGTATGTGAGTAATTTACATCAAATATCCCAGCTGCATAATAAATTTATACAATCTGATTAAAACTCAGACTTAATAACCGCTCCCCTATCGGACATGTCGCTAATTAATTAGCGACGAGTTTTAATCAGATTGAAATTTATACTAATAATGCTGTGATACTAATAATTATCTAACAGATATATTCTCGGGAGCTAGTAGTATTATATGCCTATTTGTGTCGCTTTGTTAATCAATTTTCCGATGGAAAGAATTATATAACACTTGTGTCAATAACATATCGAGCTAACTGTGCAATTATCACACGTTTTAGCAAGGTTATGTGAAATGTACATGTGTCAAGTGCAGGTGTTCATTAGGCGATTCTATACGACTAGGACGACTTTATAACGAATATTATGGATTAAGAATGCTAATCAGCGATACGGATTTGATATTTTTGGAACATCATGATGTCTTGCCGGCATCATTGAAAACTGGTGACCGCTTCTCTCTTGCAGGAAACAAGCCCATGTTTATGTATACTATGATTGTCCTTTTGAATTTGGTGCTAATACTGTTGGGTCATTCTCACGGAAAGGCACATTTTCACTCGGGGAAATATCTCAAAATCAAAGATCATCAATGACTACAGAATTTGATTTCAACAGTCTCCGTTGACAAAACTCTTTATAACGCGTACAATAAATGCAGACATTCCGAATTATAAACTTTTCGTAACACTTAAAAAGATGTAATCAGCCTCAAATCTGGGCTGAAATCGATGTCTCTCAAACTTAACGAAAGTGACATATGTTACAACAGGTACAAAATGAAACACATCTGACCACAAGAAACTAAACTTGTTTCTACCATTCACGAGAAAATAGAAGGAGTTGATCTTTAAAAATAAACAGCATGGCATGCCGTTTATTTTTCCACGGCCGTATCAACAAGCGTATACACGTATGGTGCATTCTACCAACGTATGCTATGCGACATCACCGAACCGTAGGCACGAGCCATGACGCTATCCCATGGCTGCAGCTGTGCAGCATTCAAATTCGCCACGTCACTCATACGTCACGCAGTGACGTCATTTTCCTCTCCGCGTACAACACACACTCAATGGCGAGACAGAAAAGCCGTCGAAGCGGGCAGAGTTATAAATTTCTCTGACAAGATATTCTTGC
>JAVTVY010033963.1:0-14903 GCA_036873755.1 Hanleya hanleyi
AAATACAGAAAACCCGATCTATTAAAAATAAATTCATTTTCTGCATTAAAAATAGCGCCAGTCTATCCCTTATTACTCGATACGCGTCCCCTGAAAATTCCAGTCCGTTTCGTTCGTAAGAAGTGTAGAAAAATGAATAAAACAGAGCCTGGGTTGACGGTGAAAAAAACACAAAGCGGTGCAATTTTTCCAAAGTCACGCGCTGTGTAAAATCACAGCTCTAGAGGTTTCGTATTAATAATACTAGTCAACGTTAAAATGATTTTCTTCGTTAAAAATATAAGAAGTCGTTCAGTTATCACTCGATACGCGCGCCTTGAAAATTCCAACTCGTTTCGTTCATGATAACTGTAGAAAAAATGAAGAAAACAGGGGCCTGGATTTACGGTGCGAGAGCATATTCTAGGCCGGCCCGCTTGAATATTGAGGTCAAAGTTGCGTCCCTGTTCATTATTCGAGTCAAACTCCTCTCCAAATGTTTTGGGAGGTAAGAGTTATCCTTTTATTTGCTCCTGATTTGACTATTTTTACAGCGGCGGTAGGCCTGGTTTGGATAATGATGAGCACTTGATATTCGAAGTTAACCATGATAATGTATTATTTTTTATCTTCGTATAAGTCCAGACTATTAATTGATGCACTCGGGGTGCGTCTAAAAAATTAATTGCCGTGTCAAATTAAATTTCCCAGGGATATTTTTTTATTTTAACTCTACCTGGCAAAGCCCAGGCCAGATAGGGTTAACAATGAAAAATATAGAATCGCTCTATATACATGTGTGTCGGGTTAATATTTTTATCATTGTTCAGTATGGCATCGCCGGGCAAAGAGCTCGCGTTCTTTCAAGTCACGTCTAAGGTGCTTCTTATTGTATATCAACATGAATTACACCTTATCGAGGAGCACCCGATCGAAGTGAAATTAATTTTAAGCCTGGACGGGTGGAGGCAATTGACACGTGTCTTACAATCCAAAGAACCCGAAGTCGATTTTATGCCTGTCGGTGTGAATGTGTATCTACGGCGGAGTAGAGAAGTTTCATTTTTTCCTCGGTTAGAGCAGTGTGGCGGTCACGGGATTGTGCTTTGGCCAGCATTATGGGCGGCGCTGAAAACTGTCATTACAGACGTGGACGATGTACTCTATCCGCACACTCAATCGATCATGACTCGTACCCTCACTTCGGAGTGTACCCTAATAATATATTCAGATCGCATCGATCTCATTGATGATGATTCCCGTTGCTGGGGCTCATACTCGCTTCTGATTGGACGAGAGCTCTGTGACGGATTTTAAATACTCGCTTCTGTTTGGTGTACGTCGCTAAAGGTCACCGGAACTGACCTTTGACCCCGGCGCTCCGCGGTGGAAACCTTTACACTGCGCGCGCCGGGGTCAAAGGTCAGTTCCGGTGACCTTTAGCGACGTACACCAAACAGAAGCGAGTATTTAAAATCCGTCACAGAGCTCTCGTCCAATCAGAAGCGAGTATGAGCCCCAGCAACGGGAATCATCATCAATGAGATCGATGCGATCTGAATATATTATTAGGGTACACTCCGAGGTGAGGGTACGAGTCATGATCGATTGAGTGTGCGGATAGAGTACATCGTCCACGTCTGTAATGACAGTTTTCAGCGCCGCCCATAATGCTGGCCAAAGCACAATCCCGTGACCGCCACACTGCTCTAACCGAGGAAAAAATGAAACTTCTCTACTCCGCCGTAGATACACATTCACACCGACAGGCATAAAATCGACTTCGGGTTCTTTGGATTGTAAGACACGTGTCAATTGCCGCCACCCGTCCAGGCTTAAAATTAATTTCACTTCGATCGGGTGCTCCTCGATAAGGTGTAATTCATGTTGATATACAATAAGAAGCACCTTAGACGTGACTTGAAAGAACGCGAGCTCTTTGCCCGGCGATGCCATACTGAACAATGATAAAAATATTAGCCCGACACACATGTATATAGAGCGATTCTATATTTTTCATTGTTAACCCTATCTGGCCTGGGCTTTGCCAGGTAGAGTTAAAATAAAAAAATATCCCTGGGAAATTTAATTTGACACGGCAATTAATTTTTTAGACGCACCCCGAGTGCATCAATTAATAGTCTGGACTCATACGAAGATAAAAAATAAAACATTATCATGGTTAACTTCGAATATCAAGTGCTCATCATTATCCAAACCAGGCCTACCGCCGCTGTAAAAATAGTCAAATAAGGAGCAAATAAAAGGATAACTCTTACCTCCCAAACGTAATAAGGGGGCAAAACTCTGCAGTGACAAACTGCATTTTGAACGACCGAAAAACATGAGGAGAGGAGTTTGACTCGAATAATGAACAGGACGCAACTCTGTTTTTGACCTCAATATTCAAGCGGGCCGGCCTAGAATATGCTCTCGCACCGTAAATCCAGGCCCTGTTTTCTTCATTTTTCTACAGTTCTCATGAACGAAACGTGCTGGAATTTTCAGGACACACGTATCGAGTGATAACTGAACGACTTCTTATATTTTTAACGAAGAAAATCATTTTAACGTTGGCTAGTATTATTAAATACGAAACCTCTAGAGCTGTCATTTTACACAGCGCGTGACTTTGGAAAAATTGCATCGTTTGTGTTTTCTGACCGTCAACCCAGGCTCTGTTTTCTTCATTTTTCTACACTTCTTACGAACGAAACGGACTGGAATTTTCAGGGCACACGTATCGGGTAATCAGGGCTAGACTGGCGCTATTTTTAATGCAGAAAATGAATTATTTTTTAATGGGTCGGGTTTTCTGTATTTTCGTACCGGCTCCAAAACCCACTAAAAAATTAAAATTCATGACGTAAACAAGAGCTAGACGGTTGAAATTTTTAATACGAGCCCCTGATTTATTTGAGAAGAATTAGAACTAAAAATTCTACGGGGGACTGACAGTTATTGTACACTAAGAACCGTTTATAAATTCAAAAGAAACACAACCCAGAGTTTATAGAATTTTTTCTATCTCTCCATTCTCGATTGCTATCGCACACGTCCGCGCGATGTGCATAAATACTCGCCCCTTTGGAATAACTTTACCATACAAATTTTTCCACAATCACAAGATGTCACGCACAGTACGCAACCAAAGAAGAAGAATGAACCGGTGGGTTGAAGGAGATGGCAATGATGAAGAGGACATACCGTATTTAACAAGAGCCAAACAACGGGCGATGAAACAACAAATCAAGGCGTTCTGGCAGAAAGAATTCAGAGGATGGGTACATATGCTGCGAGGGATAGGAGCTACACCAACCAGTACCGCCCAGAATGTCAGAGAACTGCTCAATGCAGCGAGAACGACAGTAGATGAAGCGGGGTGGTTCCATCTTTTGTCAAGGGTCATGAATGAAGGAAGACCTACCACCCCGCTTCCGGTACAAGTCGTCCAGCCGTTTACATCACCGGCGCCATTCCCGTTACAAGATCTACCAGCCCCCGTATTTCCGGATCCTCCGAACACCATCAGGATTGCCCCAGCAAATTTTTTGGACGGCACCCCCATCTTAACAGAGCACACCTCCCACGCAGAAGATGTAGAACTAATGCGTCAGCTCTACAGAGAAGAACATGGCTATTACAGCGTGAGTGATCACACAACAACATAGGGACGTAGGCCCAGAGATGACTACGGGGCAGTAGACACGAAAACTGCCCTGGTGAATAAAAACACCATATCAAATAATAAATGCTCTTTTCAGAGCACGTGAATAAAAACACGTAAAAATAATAAATGCTCTTTTCAGAGCACGTGAATAAAAACACGTAAAAATAATAAATTCCTTCCGAGAGAGGATGCTTTTCTAACTTGGGCACATACCAATTAAAAGCAGAGAAATGTCCCACATTTTCCCCTTTCTTAGCAAACTGCATTCACCCAAAAAAAAAATACAACCCCTGTCCACTATCAACCGTTCTTGTGAGAACGAATCTCTTTATATATATATACACAGGATTTATTTTCTTTTTTCTCTACCCCCCTCATTAATTTAATATTACATAGTCCCAGGGATAAGGGACTTTAAAAAAATTGTTTTAAAACCCCGGTATAAGGGGGTAGGAAAATTTATTTTGATAAGCGTGGGGGTTATGTCCATTAATTTAATATTACAGTCCGAGGGTATAATGGACTTTATAAAATTTTTTAAACCCCGGTATGCGGGAAAAAAATTATTTTCATAAGCGTGGGGAATTTATTTTCAACGAACACAGGGCTGTGATTCTCGTGTTAAATTTTTTGTGCATAGTTAGAAGTTCCCTTTCGGAAAACATGGGTGGTTTTTAAAAAAACCGTTGGAATCTGTAGTAAATATAGCCATTTACTTCTTTGACAGGGTCAATAGTCTAGTAGCACAGACAGGACAGGTTAAATTTAGTAATTCACACTGTACGGGGTTGTTGTTGTACGGTGTAGAGGTGGGTATTCCGGCTCGACGGTGAATGCAAATTTCACAAAGTGCCTGATGTCCGCACGGACCTATTGCATATTTTCCAAACGGGTTGGCACATTCAACGCAGTGGATATACAAAGCTTTTTGTCGTTCGGTGTGGCATCCTAATGTTGATGTTGTAATCGCCCAGACATAATTCACGGCGTCGTGGTAGATTTTTTTGTCCGGTATTTTCTTGATCTTCTCCCCTGTTATCCGGTTGGGTGTTGTAGCTTTTCTTTTTTCCCCCTCTGTTGTGGCCTAGTTGTGTTTTGTCTTGCATTGTCGTCTTCCCTGTTCAAATCTTGTTCTGTTTTTCTGGAGTCTTTTTTTTCTGGTGTAGTGTCTTGTACCGTGTCGTCGGCCTGTTTCAATAGCGTTGCTAGCAGGCTATCTATGTCATTCATTTTTTCGGCTGGATTAACATCGGGTGGGGCTGCAAGATCGTCTAAGTGACTCGTTGTTTCTACAGGATGTTGGTCTGTAGTAGTAGTTGCAGGCTTGTTGCAGAGTGGAGATGGTGGAAATATTTCCTTCATTATGTCCGCAATCCAAGGCTCGTCTTCTACCAAATTAATCATGCCTGGCAGGAGTTCATTCTCATCATCATCATTTGGAAACAAGTATGCTGTATCAATACTCATGATTTCAGTGCAGGGTGGTGGTGGCTCCATGACTGGGTCCTCAAGTGTGAATAATTAAAAATTCTGACAGGTATTTATAGTGTAAAAGACGCGGACGTGAGCGACAGCATTCTAGCTGTAAGCTATATTTTTTTACGACAAAATATCTGTGTTTGTTTTCCAATTTTAAACCCGTAAGGTTCGTGTAAGGTAGTATGAAAAAAAACCAGGTTACACGGAAAATAAATGGATTTTCCTGGTTAAAAAAATTACGTGTACACTATGGGTTAATCTTATCATAGTGCCCTAAAATTATAAGGATTTATCGAAAAAATAATAGGTAATTTTAATGCTTGGGCCAATCTATCTTGCACTCATACCGTCCGATTTTTGCACTCACTCACACCGGCAACGCACCTGCTACCAACAAATATGCAAATGAAGGCTGGGGATCGGGAAATGGTGGGGATCACTGACTCACACCGGCAACGCACCTGCTACCAACAAATATGCAAATGAAGGCTGGGGATCGGGAAAGTGAAATATTGGCTACCATCTTGAAACCGACCACCCCTAACATACACAAACAAGCCGACATCTTGAATCCGACCACCCTTAACCTACACAAACAAGCCACCATTTTGAAACACACACACACACACACACACAGCCGACTATAAATAACGTGTATGTTCACACATTTATTAACAACTACACATCATGAGTTTTTTTCTACGCATCTTGAGTTTACGACGAGCCTTGCTCACCCATCATCCTAGAGATGCAAGGAATAGGGGTACAGAAGAACATAGAGAGATAATTACCCGAGAAGAACAAGACAACAACAGAATGGAGGACATACAAGAAAATAACGAGGCCGACACCCGTGATGGAGAACAAGACAGCGGATGGTTAACTACTAGACCTGCAACAATAACCACCTCCACTGCAAACACTGAAAGTATAACCACTTCGGCTGAGATATCACGCCTCAACGAACAAATTATCGACATGAGGGGAGCGATGTTGGAAATGGAGACGACAATCACGGTACTGGAAGATGAGATATCATGCCTCAACGAACAAATTATCGACATGATGAAAGCGAAGTTGGAAATGGAGACGACAATGACGGTACTGGAAGAAGAGATTGCCAGACAAAAAGAAAACTACGACATAGTGAATTGCCGATGCATTGACGCCGGAGAGGTGCTGTGAAGCAAAATATATACCGTGCCTCTCGTGTGACACTATCCAAAGGCCCTTTTCAGGGCCAACCCATCTTTCCGAAAGGGAAAAACTTCTTTTCATATGCACACCAAACTAACACGAGCTCCCAGCATCTTTTTTTTTTTTTTTTTTTTTTTTTTTTCAAAACAATAACAAAGAAAATCTGAAGTGACAAACCCGTCCTTCGGATGGAAAAGTGGTTTTAAATTTTATTTTCAGGTAGAGGGTCGAGTGAGGTATCATATTGAAATGCTTCACAATGATACGTCACTCGACCCGATTGGACCACTAGGGGCGGCTCTAACGCCAAACATCAATATCAACATCAATCAACATCAATCTTCAAAATACCTTTAGAGGTGCCCCTAGTGGACCAATCGGGTCGAGTCCGGTATCATTGTGAAGCATTTGACGTCAGCTTCAATTGGATACCTCACTCGATCCACTACCGCCAAAATAAAAAAAAAAACAAAAAAAAAAACAAACTTGGTACACCAGATGTTGATATCGATGTGCAAAATAACCTTTTTGGCGTTAGAGGCGTCCCTAGTGGTCCAATGGGGTCGAGTGAGGTATCAAATTGAAGGTGACGTGAAGGAGCATCTGATAGACTGGGTGTGGGCTTGAATTAGGGTAATTCTGCGCATGCGCGAAGATAATATGAAAAATATCAATCTTCAAAAATAGCCTGTTTGAGGTTAGAGGCGTCCCTAATGGTGCAATCGGGTCGAATGAGGTATCAAATTGAAGGTAACGTGAAGGCGCATCTGATAGACTGGTGTGGGTTGAACTATCAGCATTCTGCGCATGCGTAATCTTCAAAATACCTTTTTTGGGTTAGAGGCGCCCCTAGTGGTCCAATGGGGTCGAGTGAGGTATCAATCTGTATGGTAGCCCAGTGTCGTTGATAAATGGCCCTGACACGTCCATCTTCAGGCAAGACAGGTAAGTCAGATTGAATACACCCTGGCCCTAAAAATGAACTCCTTTTATAACCCATTGACCTCATTTGCATATTTTCAGCGGACAACAGACCGCCATCTTGAACACGACCACCCCGCCCATACTAAAACAAGCCGCCATCTTGAATCCAACGAGTGACATGCTGGGGATCTTGAAAAGAACATATGCAAATGAGGGCTGGGGAAAAACCCATTACACACACAAACAAACCGCCATCTTGAATCCAAACCACCCTCCCATACTAAAACAAGCCGCCATCTTGAATCCAAACCACCCTCCCATACTAAAACAAGCCGCCATCTTGAATCCAAACCACCCTCCCATACTAAAACAAGCCGCCATCTTGAATCCAAACCACCCTCCCATACTAAAACAAACCGCCATCTTGAATCCAAACCACCCTCCCATACTAAAACAAGCCGCCATCTTGAATCCAAACCACCCTCCCATACTAAAACAAGCCGCCATCTTGAATCCAAACCACCCTCACATACTAAAACAAGCCGCCATCTTGAATCCAAACCACCCTCCCATACTAAAACAAGCCGCCATCTTGAATCCAAACCACCCTCCCATACTAAAACAAGCCGCCATCTTGAATCCAAACCACCCGCCCATACTAAAACAAGCCGCCATCTTGAATCCAAACCACCCTCCCATACTAAAACAAGCCGCCATCTTGAATATACCCAATGACCTCATTTGCATATAACTCATTTGCATAAACTCACGCATGCGCACACACATAGCCACGCCCCCAAAATAAATCCTGCGCATGCGCAATTGAGGGGTTTCTGTTACGGATGCGGGCTACCTACTACTGCCAAGGGCCTTTAGAATCCACTTGATAAATGTGATATTTTTGCGACTGGCAATAATCTTCATCACTAAGAAATGCTTATGCATGTGTTTTCGTCCAATAAAGTTCAATGCCATGAGAGCAAACTCTGTTAAACTGTCTTGCTCACAGCTGAATTACGTTGACAACGCCAAATATCTTGATCATTTTATCTCCAGCGATCTCACTGACAGTTACGATATGTCTGTGCAAACTAGAACATTATGCATTCGTGCCAACATTTTAGCTCGAAAGTTCTATATGTGTTCTCAAGATGCGAAGAAGCAACTTTTCTCGTCGTACTGTACCAGTATATATTGCAGCCACCTGTGATCTTCGTACTCGTCATGTAACTGGAAATAACTGCGTGTTACATACAACAACGTATTTCGCTGGTTATAATGCACTCCCCGTGCAATTGTAGTGCTACCTACATGTTTGGGATTAACTCTGTACCCAGTTTCAATGAGGTTATTCGACGCCAGATTAATTCTCTACGGAACAGACTTATGTCGAGCGACAACTTCTTACTTACAACTTTGCGGCTTTCCGATTTGTCTCAGACTTCGCGTTTAGTTTGTCATTCGTCTCGCCAAATCTATGTAACGCGCTAGTAATTTGTCGTTTGGCTGCAATCTTAATATTTATTTGTTCATTCTATAGACCATCTGTGTCTGACATAAATAAGTATTATTATTCTATTGGAGAGTTCTATCTCGGGGCTATCTTGGGGGCCATCAGTAAAAACTGATGCTCACAGCACTCTTTCGCCAATGTTGTAGATTTTTGCCACTCTGCGTCTTCTCGTATGTTTTGTGAATATTTTGAAACGATCCCCCATTACAATATTAAACGAATTTGTAACGTTTGACAAAACAATATACAGCTACGACGTCAAATGACTCTGAATGTCTAAATGACAGAACTAGATTATTTTTGATGGCTGGCAACCGAGAAACCCATCCTCAAATGCAGTAGTTAGTGTATTTTACCTAATATCCCTTGGTGAATGACGCTCGTTATATTGAGGATTTGAATCGCACCAAATCTTTGCCGAAGTATTTGACCGATGACTAAATTCGACAAAAGAACCATTTGGGCTATTTAACAACGAAGTATTTCACCCCCAAAAAACTTTTAACATAGTTTTCAGTGCGTTTGACGCAATTTAATTGTATTTTGGAGAGGGCCCCTCTGTGACGTCACAGGTCAATGACGTCATAATACTTTTTGATATTACACGATTGAAGAACCTCTGCGCAATCAATTGACATCAACCATTTTGCCATATGCCTGGTACGAGGAAAGACATAGTCATTTTTATACGTATACCCCCATTTTAATAGTAGAAAGATCCAGTCCAATGGTTCTTGCATTTCCTAATTTTTTCAGCATACGGCAATACCTCAATGCACTGGCAGAAATACCTCAATGCACTGGCATTCTACAGATTCGAGGGAAGGGAGCTCGATTTCTTTATACCCTAGTCCCTCTCTAATGAGCATTAGAAGGCCTCCTCGGGGCCCAGTTGAACGGTCTCCCCTATAAGGGATATAACCGGGGTAATTGAATTTATTATTTGGTTTTAGGAAAGTCTCCTGGAAACAAAGTACGTCAGGGGAGAAACCTAGATTATATAAATAGTGCTTGAAATTATCACCATGAGCCGTAAGGCTCTGAACATTAAACTGCAAACAGCAGAAAGCCATTGCAAGCCTTATTATGTTAATGGTAGGCTTATCCATTATTCGTCCGTACCATTTTCTATGAGGTTGTTAAGAAAATTGGAAGAGGAGAAGCCATCGAAATGTTTTATGGCACTTCTAACTACAATTTCTAAGATTTCTCTGTTTTTGTCAACGAGGCAAGCAACTAGCACCTCGCAAACGAAACTTACTATATCATCAGAAGATGGTGCTTTAAGCAATCCTACTCTGGATTCTGGGGTATTTGGGGAGTCCTCTTTTGGAGAAAACACAGAATTTGGCCGAGCCGGACTTTGTTGAACTGTGGTAGCTGGAGTTAAGACTTTCTTTTGAACTCGATCAGCTAGTGTAGACGGTTTCTGTTGAGAAACGGGCTTTAGGGAGCATTATTATTTTGAGTTTTCCTATCAGGGAGATCTGAGCTATTTTGTTTAACTACCCTCATAGCGTCAGCATATGACACCTTCTGTGTTACTTTAACCTGGAAAATTTTAGTTTGTTCTTTCCGGGCTGGGCAACCCGCGTAGGCGCTAGAATGGGCACCCGCACAATTACAGCATTTTGGATTCTCCAGATTTTTACATTGCTCAAATGGATGACCTTCCCCGATACGCCATAGAAATGGAGGAAGGCAAGTCCTTGGAGAAATGCAAAAGAACAGATGTAGTTGGTTCTTTTTCTTTCCCCCTTGTTAGCCGAATCGCTTTAACTACGTTCTGCTGTTTCAGGCGAGATTCGATACTGGAAACATCCATGTCAAGGGGGCAGCCATAAATCACTCCTTTAGATAAGTTAGTTTTCTGCGAAAACTTGACACTAGTACTACCAATCAGGTCAATTTGAAGTAGTTTCTTTAGTTGGCCTGGATCTTTACACCTTACTAAAAGGTCACCAGATGCCAAGGGCTTTATGTGGTCAACATGACCCACTTTATCAAAGATATCTTTACCTAGTTGAATAGGATTTAATTTCGAGGCTGGTCGGCCAGTAATAGTGCTCATTATCACGTTTAAATTAACTGTAATTGGGGAGCAGTAGAATAACCTAGACTTCTTTTTGTCTTTTTTCCTGGTGGAGTCGGTCTCAGAAAGTGATCTAGAATTTTTCCGTTTTAGAATAAACTCGTCGTCTCCGCTACCGGATGAGCTCGACAGATTGGTACCGACCATCTGTGACTCGCTATGAGAACGGGTACCGTCAGCCATATTGGCGGACGGTAATATCGCCACAGAAAGGGGTCCAATAAATCTTAATTAACTACGATATAAATAATCAAACTTGTAGAGATAACTAGTAGAACCTGCACGGGAACAAACAAGGACGAAACAGGGGATAGAGTTGACGTTGGAGAGAGTTAAATCTTCTTGCTCTGGGGCAACTCAGAGCGAGGGATTGGGACAAAGAAAAGCCCGTGTCAGTGAAAGAAGAAAAGAACACGTGCAGGCCTATCGAGAGAACAATAGGCTGACACAGCTAAATTTGACCGGTGGAAATGTATAGGCTATCCGGCGGCAAAAAAAAAAAATAGAGAAAAAAAAGAAAAAAAAGGAAACTGAATATAACCATATAATTATAGCTACGCGCTTCAAAATGCAGAAGCTAATTATATAAAAAAAAGAAACAAAACAACAACCAAAAGAAGAAAGAAACGAAATGAAAAAAAAAAGAAAAAAAGAAAAATAAAAAGGAATATTTTTGGTCCCACTACGAAGGGTTTAAATCAATTTACAGAAAATAATATACATAACTATATAGCAACCCAGCGTCCAGTATATATTGGTCAAAATTTACGAAAAATATAGTTACACTCAAAATAATAATCCGTTAAAATTTAACGTATTACTATCCGTTAGGTAGTTTTAACGGATTAATCCGTTGTATAAACGGAAATAGTACGTTATAGTAAGGGAATCTTCCGTTGTTGTATTGCACTGACGGACTCATCCGTTACATCAACGGAATATTCCGTTGCTGTATTCTCATGACGGAATAATCCGTTACAACAACGTATTATCCGTTCGGTAGTTTCAACGGATTAATCCATCCTATTAACGGAAATAATTCGTTAATGTAGGTGAATATTCCTTTGTTGTATTGCCCTGACGGAATAATCCGTTGCTGTTTCCGTGAACCCACCTTAGGCAGTGTTTATGACTTCATTCGTTAGCTGCTTGTCCTAAAGTATGTGAAAATACGCATAAAAGCGTTCAAATACATGATTTCATCGTTGAGCTTTAGTTTTGAAATAGTTTTGTGAAGTCGTATAAACATCGACGACGGATTCTTTTGTGTGCAGTGTAATACAATCCGCGCAGTAATACAACACATGTCTCGTCTGACGTCACACATTTGCGCGCGCGCGAAACGCCAAACGGTCACTTCTGCAAGACGACAGTCAGTGGATGTTGAACGGTAAAATGTTGAACAGCAAGGTAAGAATCTTGTCTCATCGATGTTATTTATGACAGACATGTACAGTTTTATTTCTGTATCACTCATTTTATTAGCCGTTGAATTTGATGTGAGACCACAGGCCCGCAAAACAAAAGTTTTTGGGGATGTGACAGTGGGCGGTGATATTAGGGTGAAGTGTCGAAATATGGGGTCTCTATATATAACCCTATGCTTTATATAAGTTAGACATCATGTCGTTTTGGTCGCGACCGAGTAGGCATTGACCTACAATCTTCGAAGGTAAAATGAACAAGTAAATTTGGCAAACGTGTTTTTTTATCACGATGGTGGCGGTGGGGGGGTGGGGGTGGGGGAGGGCGGGGGAGGTGTGTTGCCTTGATGCATTGAACTGTATGGTGTCGCATCATGACTTAATTGGAATAGTCCGATTGCAGCAGGGCTTCGTGTTTAGCGCGAGTGATAGCTCACCTGCACGCAAACACTCGCGTAAATTCATGTCACGAGAGTGATTTTAGCTCACATAAACTGTCACATTTTATATTGTATTATATTGCAATCACTCCCCTGACTTTTAAATACCCTCTCCTAAATATTTTGACGTGAGCTATTTTTAGCTCACGCACTAATTCTAAACACGAAGCCCTGTTGCAGCCCCTACAAGATATTTTATAATACTGATTTCTATTGAATGTAGGGTCTGCCCGTTTAACTCTACCCGTTTAACCGGCAAAATCGACTTAGCTGCCGGACCGAAATGTCCGGCAGTCAAAAAACGATATTTTATACGCCATTTTCTCAACTCATAATAATGAAACCCACCTTTTAAGTTAAATCTCGGACTTTTCAAAGCTTTCCTGAACCGAGAAGACAAATTTTCCGCCATGTTTAAACTCACTACCGCTACATCCTCCACGTTCGGGGACGGTCTGACAGCTAGAAGATTTTGCCGGTTAAACTGGCAGACCCTACATTCAATAGAAATCAGTATTATAAAATATCTTGTAGGGGCTGCGTGTCGGACTAGACTTGGGATGACTGATGACGTTGGGGTGGTGGTGGGGGGGGGGGGCGTATTTCATCGTAGTTTTTGCTTCATTGTCTTTTATAAATGTATTGTTCATTCGGCATGTGTAATTGTTCAGATGTGGGCACTGTCATTGCTCATCATTGTGTATGAAAATTTGGGAAATAGTTATATTCGGGAAAAGAAAAAATATTTATATTAACATGAATTGCGGTGGTGAGGTGGTTGGGGGCGGGGGGGAGGTATTTTTTATTTGACCGTAGTCTTTGCTTCATTGCCATTCATAAATGCATTGTTCATTCGTATGAAAATTTTGGAAATAATTATATTCCGGAAAAAAAGAAAGATATTTATATTTTTATTAACATCAGAAATATCTACGAAGACACCCAAGGACAGACAAACCATGGTGGTGACCGGTACACTTGATTTGTTGGATTTCCCTGTACCGTACACATTTTTTTTGCAGTACACATGTAGTTTATGCTTTTCAGGCACATGAGTTATTACCCGTAGCTGCTCTTCTGTACTGGAGATAAATAAAGGTAGTTTTATAACAACCTCGGTAAGAAGCTTCGGTGAACTTTCTAACAGATAGTGGCGAATTAGTTTAACAGTTTGAAATAGTTTAGTACTATAGTACAGGTACTATTAACTTTTTCAATTTGCTCTGTTCATTTTCTTACCTGGCAGTGTGACTAATATCACAGGACCTATGACATGTATGAAGAGTAGGCATTAGGACGCCAGCTAAACTCTTGGAAATCCCTCTCCCCAACCCCCAGTTGAATCCTGCCTATATTAAGTTGGGAACTGCCCAAGTCAGAATCAGCAGTGATTTTAAATTGCCATCAAGAGTAGGTCAGTTCAGAACTTGCTGGTAACAGTCCCCTAATGCACCTTCATGCCAAAAATCAAGGTTCTAATGTCAACAGTTCTCTTTTTTTGCCGTAATGAGAGCCCAATTCATAGGAATAAGGACACTGTGGACCTTGGTCACATTCTGCCAAAATTCTTACAAAGTTGCAGTGCTGGTCGAGGGGGTCAGAATGAATTTGTTCGCTCTGTCAATGACAAACTACTCACTATAGTAAAACTGCCTGCATGCAACTATTTTCAGGATTTTGACTAGAACTTCGAAGACTCCTCTGTCATGTCTGTACCTGTGGATAGACTATGGGGTGTCTCTATGTTGATATTACAGATCAAACTGAAAAGTGCCGGTTTTCCTTCTGCCACAGGCTTCTGTTGAAGGTTTGTATGATTTCCTGAGTAGGCGATCCACAAAGTAATAACTCAGTTTGTTGGGGGGAAGGGGGAGGGGGGGGTGCATCAGAGCACACAGGGGATTCAAACATCTCAGAGTGGGGTGGGTTGTGGGGCTGAGGGGGGCCTAATTCTTACTCAAATTTACCAACAGCCATTCAAGTGCACCTCTTGCCTCTTGTTGGCAACTTTTAAATCCCACTGTAATTGGTGTTAGAGTAACGGTATATGTATTTTGTGAAAATATTTCATATGATTTATCAAAACTTCAAATGCATGTATAAACAAGTATAGGTCTATAATCTCTGTTCTTTAAATGTATGGGAGATATAATCACGAAGGATGTGTTCTGGGTCAGTGAAAGTG
>JAVTVY010033964.1:0-14573 GCA_036873755.1 Hanleya hanleyi
AGTGATGGTTTTGTCATATTTCCTCAACATTTCTGCTTTTCCGCGCTGAAAAATGGGCAAAAGCTATTTTATTTCACATCACAATAATATTTACTAATTTATCATGCAGTTTTTGCGGAGAAATTGCATAAATAAAAATTTGGAAAATCTGACTGAAAAGTAGACCAAAAAATGCAGTTTTTCAAAATGACGTCACTGTGACGTCATCAAGGCGGCCATCTTGGATTTTGTGTGTTAAGTTTCAGGCTCTTAGCTCAAGGGGTAAGAAAAATAATTAGAGGGGGCCATTTCGCCCCTCCCCCCCCCCCAGGCCACAACAGGTCCCAAATAGGGTTAACGATAGAAAAAAATAACTGCACTGAAATACTAACATTATTCAAACTGAAGGATAAAGATAATGCAAGCAGCCAGCGGATGCTAGCTCCCCCGCTGAAATGGCAGCGATATTTCTATTACGAGAATCTGAAGGCGTCCTCAACCTATTGCCCGGAAATCAAATGTAGAATTTGCCTCGAGGGGTCACCACCTGTAGGTGCAAGTGAGCGAAACGCAATCCCCAGCGACATCTCCTGGCATGGTATCGGCATACGAACTTTGAGAAGAATCTGAAGAGGGTTCCTCAAGTTATTGCTCGGAAACCAAATTTAGGTTTGCTACCAGGTGACGCTACCTGTATGCGCAAGTGTGCGAAACACAATCCCAAGCGACATCTTATAGCATATGAACCAAATTTGGGAAGAATCCGATGAACAGTTGTTAAATTATTGCCCGGAAACAAATTTCGGATTTTTCCACCAGGTGTTGCCACCTGTAGACAGAATAGCGGGCGAAATGCAATCCCAAAGAACATCTCATGCATGGTATCTGCATACTAAATTTGAGAAGAATTCTAAGAGGGTCTTCAAGTTATTGCCCGGAAACCAGGGTTAGATTTTGACCTCAGGTGGTGCCACCTGTAGAAGCAAGTGGGCGAAACGCAATCACAACCGACATCTCATGTCATGGTATTTTGAGAAACTCCGATGAGCTTTTATCAAGTTACTAGCAGTACCAAGAAAGGTTCTAAAGTTATCGCTTGCAGCACAGAAGAACGGCTCCGCCTACAGACAGATCTTGCTGAAATGCATTACCAATAAACATCTTGTCACAGGGAATGCATATGCCGAATTTCAGAAGAACCAGACGACGCATTCCAAAGTTATTGTTTGCCAGAATTTGCACACATATCCACAGAAGGATGGAACTAACTCTAGTGGCGCCACTTTCAGGCAGATCTTGCTGAAACGCAATATCAATCGACGTCTTGTCACAAGGAATGCATATCCCAAAATGCCGGAGGAATTCGACAAAGCGTTTAGAAGTTATCGCTTGTGAAGAATCTGAACGGATACGAACGGACCTGCACAGAAGATTGAAACAAGATCCAGTGGCGCCACCTTCATGAGGATCTTGCTGAAACGCAATGCCAACCGATGTCTTGTCGCGAGGAATGCATCTGGCAGATTTCGGAGAAATCCGACAAATCGTTGGGAAGTTATCGCTTGCGAAGAATTTGAACAGACATTCACGGACAGTAGTATAGTAAGCGTAAAAAAGGTCTTATTTTGCCGGGGGAGGTAACTCTTGCATCCGACAGGGGGCGCCACCAGCTCAAGGTTATGGACATTTGCGTACACTTCGCCATCCATAAGATGGCTTGCGAATCGTGAGTCTCCATTATTGCGGAGCGATATCCGGCATATTACGGGATTCTGTTCGGCCTTCATCCGGCAGAGAACAGACTCGAGAAATCTGATAAATTACAGGTTTTCAAACCACTTCGGAAACAGATATAGGCTAGGCTTACAAAATATATAGGTATGAATAACTTTCGTATCACCCAAGAGGTGTGGTAGATCTGTAATTTTCAACAAGTAGGGCATCACATGATTCGAAAATGGCGAGTTACGTTGGGGTTACGTCGGTAGACTTTAGCTGATTGGCTGACGAAGTCACGTGGTATTGATTTCTGGAAATGCCCTCTCGCACTTGCCGAAAGTAGGCTGTAAATGGATACACACGATCCCAGGGTCAGTCTTACCGCGTATAGATGACCGAGATGGTTACAGGTTGGGTTATGGATTGCATCAGCATTGGCTGGATGCCAACATTTTTGTCCCCACCGGGTAAAATTTAAGGGGATACTTCTTGGGGAGGAACACTACCTCCAACACAGAAGAGTTCCAATGGGGAGGTAACTCTTGATGCACTTTTGTGATTTTTGTCAAATGCCGGATTATCTGCCCTGATTCGAACATTTGCATATTAAAGCTATACGAGAAAATGCCTGTATGGGGCATGGATGGTCCGATCGGGTCGTATGATGTATCATTGTGAAGCTTATGTGAAGGGGCATCTGATGGGTTGGGTGTGGGGTTGAAATAGCGGCATTCTGCGCATGCGCGGTGGACCCAGGGTATGGAAATACACGTTTTGGAGCTAGGGGAGCCACTAATGGTCCGATAGGGTCATATGAGGTATCAATGTGAAGCTTATGTGAGGGGGCATCTGATGGGCTGGGTATAGGGTTGGAATAGCGTCATTCTGCGCATGCGCGGTCGCCAAAGGGTATGGAAATAGACGTTTTGGGATCTAGGGAAGCCACTATTGGGCCGATGGGGTCGAGTGAGGTATTAATGTGAAGCACACATGAGGGGGCATCTGACTGGACTAGTGGTTCGGGCGTTGTCACCATTCTGCGCATGCGCAAACAGGGAATTGTGGGAAAAGGGTATGGAAATAGACGTTTTGGGATCGAGGTAAGCCCCTAGTGGGTCGATAGAGTCGTATGACGTATCAGTGTGAAGCACACATGAGGGGGCATCCGCCTGGACTAGTGGCTCGGTCGTTGTCACCATTCTGCGCATGCGCAGACAGGGAATTATAGGAAAAGGGTATGGACATAGACGTTTTGGGGTCCACATGGGCCACTCCTGGTCCTATGGAGTCGTATGAGGCATCCATGTAAAGCATTCGTGAAGGCGCATCCGACAGGATGGGTGACACGTGGAACTGACGTCATTCTGCGCATGCGCAGTAGACCAAGTGTATGGAAATAGACGTTTTGGGGTCGAGGTGAGCCCTTAATGGGCCGATGGAGTTGTATGAGGTATCAATGTGAAGCACCCATGAGGGGGCATCTGTCTGGACTAGTGGCTCGGGCGTTGTCACCATTCTGCGCATGCGCAGACAGGGAATTGTGGGAAAAGGGTATGGAAATAGACGTTTTGGGGTTTAGGTGGACTACTAATGGTCTGTTGGAGTCGAGTGAGGTATCAATGTGAAGCACACGTGAGGGTGCATCCGACTGGGTGGGTGTGGGGTAGGAATATCGTCATTCTGCGCATGCGCAGGCAGACTCTAGTATGAAAATATACATTTTGGGGCCGATGTGAACCACTAGTGGTCCAAATGGGTTGTGGGAGGTGTAAAAGTCAAGCTTTTGTCGGGTAGAGTCAGAATGGCGTGTTTTTTTATTGCAAGTCGAGTCAATCTGCGCATGCGCAGTTGGGTGTAGTAAGTAAAGTGGCCATTTTGAGGAAGTGAAGGAAAGTATTTGGTGTAGAGATGGACCACTATTGCTCCGAATGCATCGTGTGGGGTGTCATTTTGTAGCTCTCGGGATGTAGACCTCGATTTGTGAGCTGTCCATGTCATCTGTGATGTCATGGGTGACGTCATCAGGACGAGTAGTAGCGCAAGTGAACATTTTGGGACAGTGAAAGAAGGTATTTGGAGTGGAGAGGGGCCATCTTTGGTCCGAATGCGTCGCGGAAAGTGTCATCTTGCAGTTCTTGGGGTGTAGACTCCATTTAGGGGATGTCCACAGCATCTGTGACGTCACCAGTGACGTCATCAGTACGAGTAGTAGCGAAAGAACATGTTTTATAATCGACCAGGCCGCTTCTCTTTTATAGCACGCTAGCTGGTCATCTATTTTTAGCACACTCAGCTGGTGATCTATTTTTAGCAGACTCAGTTAAAGTCGAGGACCGAAACTGGTGTACTGGTGTATGCCTGAGCCGCATTACGCGTGTGTGAGTGAGTGAGAGTGAGTGAGGGAGTGAGAGTGCTCACTCACTCACTCACTCACCGTCGTTAGTGCGTCCATGCGTTAAGACGGGCGTTGGGGACGCCTCACTCACTCACTCACTCACTCACTCACTCACGCACACTCACTCACTCACTCACCCTCACACTGACTCACTGACTCACTCACTCACTCACTCACTCACCGTCGTTAGTGCGTCCATGCGTTAAGACGGGCGTTGGGGACGCCTCACTCACTTACTCACTCACTCACTCACTTACTCACTCACTTACTCACTCACTCCCTCACTCGCCACTCACTCACTCACTCACACTCACATGTGTGGGGCGCGCCCTCAGCCAATCAGAAGCGAGTATTTTGACTCGGTGCATTATAGTACATATCCAAGATGGCGGCGTCTGCCTTCTGGTTCAAGATGGCGGCACGTCCGGTGTCGAAAACTGATCATTTTGTCGGAACGTGGTCATCTGGTGTCGAAAACTGGACCTTGTATGTCTGTACCCTATAACCCAGCGTCCAATATATATATGGAATGATGAGGGACACGACTTAATCTCTATATGTAGACACCACCACACACCAATAAGACCACCACACACACACCACCAACACCACCACCAACGCCACCACCAACGCCACCAACGCCACCAACGCCACCACCAACGCCACCACCGGGCGTGGTAGCTCCCGTGTGGCAGAGCTCTTGGATCGGAGCTCTCGGAGCTCAAAGCTTGCGGCGCTCGGAAATGACGTCATCGCAGGCATGCGCGTGTACCTGTGCTGCACCCTCGGAGCTCCGGAGCTCTTGGAACTCGGAGCTCGGAGCTCCGGAGCTCTTGATCCTGCGCTACACGGAAGTGACGTCATCGTCCGCAGGCGCACACACACACACACTTACGCGGTGCACCCACACCCTAGTGTACCCTATGCCCTACGGGCTATAGGGTACAGGGTGCACCGCGTAAGTGTGTGTGTGTGTGTGCCTGCGTACGATGACGTCACTTCCGTGTAGCGCAGGATCAAGAGCTCCGGAGCTCCGAGCTCCGAGTTCCAAGAGCTCCGGAGCTCCGAGCTCCAAGAGCTCCGGAGCTCCGAGGGTGCAGCACAGGTACACGCGCATGCCTGCGATGACGTCATTTCCGAGCGCCGCAAGCTTTGAGCTCCGAG
This sequence comes from Hanleya hanleyi, assembly GCA_036873755.1. Taxonomy (NCBI): domain Eukaryota; kingdom Metazoa; phylum Mollusca; class Polyplacophora; order Lepidopleurida; family Hanleyidae; genus Hanleya; species Hanleya hanleyi. Next base: position 5,258 of record JAVTVY010033964.1, read on the forward strand.
AGCTCCGATCCAAGAGCTCTGCCATACGGGAGCTACCACGGCCGGTGGTGGTTTTGGTGGTGGCGTTGGTGGTGGCGTTGGTGGCGTTGGTGGTGGTGTTGGTGGTGTGTGTGTGTGGTGGTATTATTGGTGTGTGGTGGTGTCTGTACATATAGAGATTAAGTCGTGTCCCTCATCATTCCACATATATATTGGACGCTGGGTTATAGGGTACAGACATACAAGGTCCAGTTTTCGACACCAGATGACCACATTCCGACAAAATGGTCAGTTTTCGACACCGGACGTGCCGCCATCTTGAACCAGAAGGCAGACGCCGCCATCTTGGATATGTCCTATAATGCACCGAGTCAAAGTACTCGCTTCTGATTGGCTGAAGGCGCGCCCCACACATGTGAGTGTAAGTGAGTGAGTGAGTGAGTGAGTGGCAAGTGAGGGAGCGAGTGAATAAGTGAGTGAATGAGTGAGTGAGTGAGTGAGTGAGTGAGTGAGGCGTCCCCAACGCCCGTCTTAACGCACTAACGACGGTGAGTGAGTGAGTGAGTGAGTGAGTTAGTGTGAGGGTGAGTGAGTGAGTGAGTGAGTGAGTGAGTGAGTGAGTGAGTGAGTGAGTGAGTGAGTGAGTGGGGTGTCCCCAACGCCCGTCTTAACGCATGGACGCACTAACGACGGTGAGTGAGTGAGTGAGTGAGCACTCTCACTCACTCACTCACTCTCACTCACTCACACACGCGTAATGCGGCTCAGGCATACACCAGTACACCAGTCTCGGTCCTCGACTTGTGGTAGTTTAACTGAGTGTGCTAAAAATAGATCACCAGCTGAGTGTGCTAAGAATAGATGACCAGCTAGCGTGCTATAAAAGAGAAGCGGCCTGGTCGATTATAAAACATGTTCTTTCGCTACTACTCGTACTGATGACGTCACTGGTGACGTCACAGATGCTGTGGACATCCCCTAAATGGAGTCTACACCCCAAGAACTGCAAGATGACACTTTCCGCGACGCATTCGGACCAAAGATGACCCCTCTCCACTCCAAATACCTTCCTACACTGTCCCAAAATGTTCACTTGCGCTACTACTCGTCCTGATGACGTCACCCATGACATCACAGATGACATGGACAGCTCACAAATCGGGGTCTACACCCCGAGAGCTACAAAATGACACCCCACACGATGCATTCGGAGCAATAGTGGTCCATCTCTACACCAAATACTTTCCTTCACTTCCCCAAAATGGCCACTTTACTTACTACACCCAACTGCGCATGCGCAGATTGACTCGACTTGCAATTAAAAAACACGCCATTCTGACTCTACCCGACAAAAGCTTGACTTTTACACCTCCCACAACCCATTTGGACCACTAGTGGTTCACATCGGCCCCAAAATGTATATTTTCATACTAGGGTCTGCCTGCGCATGCGCAGAATGACGATATTCCTACCCCCCACCCACCCAGTCGGATGCACCCTCACGTGTGCTTCACATTGATACCTCACTCGACTCCAACAGACCATTAGTAGTCCACCTAAACCCCAAAACGTCTATTTCCATACCCTTTTCCCACAATTCCCTTTCTGCGCATGCGCAGAATGGTGACAACGCCCGAGCCACTAGTCCAGGCAGATGCCCCCTCATGGGTGCTTCACATTGATACCTCATACAACTCCATCGGCCCATTAAGGGCTCACCTCGACCCCAAAACGTCTATTTCCATACACTTGGTCTACTGCGCATGCGCAGAATGACGTCAGTTCCACGTGTCACCCATCCTGTCGGATGCGCCTTCACGAATGCTTCACATGGATACCTCATACGACTCCATAGGACCAAGAGTGGCCCACCTAGGCCCCAAAACATCTATTTCCATACCCTTTTCCCATAATTCCCTGTCTGCGCATGCGTAGAATGGTAACAACGACCGAGCCACTAGTCCAGTCGGATGCCCCCTCATGTGTGCTTCACACTGATATCTCATACGACTCTATCGGCCCATTAGGGGCTTACCTCGATCCCAAAACGTCTATTTCCATACCCTTTTCCCATAATTCCCTGTTTGCGCATGCGCAGAATGGTGACAACGCCCGAACCACTAGTCCAGTCAGATGCCCCCTCATGTGTGCTTCACATTAATACCACACTCGACCCCATCGGCCCAACAGTGGTTCCCCTAGCTCCAAAACGTGTATTTCCATACCCTGGGTCCACCGCGCATGCGCAGAATGCCGCTATTTCAACCCCACACCCAACCCACCAGATGCCCCTTTACATAAGCTTCACAATGATACCTCATACGACCCGATCGGACCATCCATGCCCCATACAGGCATTTTCTCGTATAGCTTTAATATGCAAATGTTCGAATCAGGGAAGATAATCCGGCATTTGACAAAAATCACAAAAGTGCATCAACAGTTACCTCCCCATTGGAACTCTTCTGTGTTGGAGGTAGTTTTCCTCCCCATCGACCAAGTATCCCCTTAAATTTTACCCGGTGGGGACAAAAATGTTGGCATCCAGCCAATGCTGATGCAATCCATAACTACAACGCCACCTACCGCCACCAAGAGTTACCTCCCCCGGCAAAATAAGACCTTTTTTCAGTAGACTATACTACTCATGCAATTCAAGAATGTGTATTTTACATTAATAACAAATGAATCGAATGACTTTGGTGCAAAATAATCTTTATTTAGTGAGCGATACATTTTTGGTTTTTGCAAAGGGCACAAACACACATATCTTCAGAGGCAAATTCAGGACTGCGAAAGACAATTTTGCTTTTCCAGTCAATGATGTATGGATCATGATGTATGTTCTGTACACACTGAAAAATCATCATTACCCTCTTCTACTCTGGTGGAACTCATTTTGTTTTCTATATGTTGATCAATTCATATTCTGAAATTATGTCTACATGCAGATCAAATTTATGTTCTTTGTCTGAACGAAAAAATGTTTGTGCTGCTCATGTATCGGTATATACAATATACTAGTGTGCCTCTTGTATCTGAATAAAACTATATTGTAAATTGTCTTCATCATGTCATGTATTCGGGGTTATTCTTCTATTTCCATCCTCTCATCACATGCATTAAATTGAAGAGCACACTACATTGGAGAGTTTCTGTAGAACCTTATTTTCAAAATTCAAGTTATGCAGACACACTGCAGGCACACTTCAGAGTAGTAGGTAAAACATGGATACCCGCAGTTTTTTCGGGCGCACGAAAGTGGCGCAGGTTATTTGCCTATGTTAAATGGCTAGAAATGGCAAATCGGGAACCCTCAAAATTACACAGAAGAGTTCCAATCTAGGGGGAGGTAACTCCAGCTCAAGGTATGAGATTTTGTGGCGGTGTTCTGCGCAAGTGTGACGTCATGTATGACGTCACTTCCGGTCTGGGTAAATCGGACGTGTGTATTCCTCCGCGGTGATGCGGTCTGGTGGTGATGAGGTCTACCTTCGCGGAGAAAAAGTAGTCCCCAGACTTCAAATACGCTGCATGGTCCGATGGGGTCGAGTGAGGTATCAAAGTGAAGCATTCGTGAAGGGGCATCCAGTCATGGGTGGCTGCATGTAAAATTAGGATTTGTTCCCGAAAATATAAAAAGCGGAAAACGGACTGTACCCCTAAAATAGGGGAAAACCCCTATCCCCTCTAGCCAAAAGGGCTAATATCGGTCCCCGCGCGTATTGGGACCTGCCTATCAAGTCAATGGGGTGGGTGCATGTAAAATTAGGATTTGCTCCCGAAACTATAAAGAGCGGAACACGGACTGTACCCCTAAAATAGGGGAAAACCCCTATCACCTCTAGCCAAAAGGGCTAATATCGGTCCCCGGGCTTATCGGGGCCTGCCTATCAAGTCAATGGGGTGGGTGCATGTAAAATTAGGATTTTTTTTCGAAACTATAAAAAGCGGAACACGGACTTTACCCCTAAAATAGGGGAAAACACCTATCGACCCTAGTCAAAAGGGTTAATATCGGTCCCGAGCTTATCGGGGCCTGCCTATCAAGTCAATGGGGTGGGTGCATGTAAAATTAGGATTTTCCCCCGAAACTATAAAAAGCGGAACACGGAATTACTCCTAAAATAGGGGAAAACCCCTATCAACCCTAGTCAAAAGGGCTAATATCGGTCCCCGGGCTTATCGGGGCCTGCCTATCAAGTCAATGGGTGCATGTAAAATTAGGATTTTTTTCCGAAAATATAAGAAGCGGAACACGGACTTTACCCCTAAAATAGGGGAAAACCCCTATCACCTCTAGCCAAAAGGGCTAATATCGGTCCCCTGGCTTATCCGGGCCTGCCTATTAAGTCAATGGGGTGGGTGCATGTAAACTTAGGATTTTTTTCCGAAACTATAAAAAGCGGAACTCGGACTTTACCCCTACAATAGGGGTCTGTATTATACAATATACGGGGAAATGCCTGTATGGGGTATGGGGATGGTCATTTTTTTTTCGTAGGCTTTACTATGGGTTGTGGGGTCTCGTTCTTCTCGTCTCGCCAAGATAAACACGATGGGAGGGGTCCCGGAGCGAAGCGGTGAAATTTTTGGAAAAAGTCACCGAGGTCTGTATATAGGCCTGGGGGGTATAGGTCCATCCTGGAAAATTCACACACGTTCATTGTGATATGTGATAAACACGATGGGAGGGGTCCCGGAGCGAAACGGTGAAATTTTTGGAAAAGTACCATATTGCCCATATAGTCCCATAGGCTGGCTATGGGAGGGATAGGTCCATCCTGGGAAATTCACACACGTTCATTGTGATATGGGTTGTTTGGTCTTGGTTTTCACGTCTCGTCATTTAGAACACGATGGGAAGGGTCCCGGAGCGCAACGATGAATTTTTTGGAAAAGTACTATATAGCCCATATAGCTCCATACTGGCTATGGGGGTATAGGTCCATCCTGGGAAATTCACACACGTTCATTGTGATATGGGTTGTTTGGTCTTGTTTTTCACGTCTCGTCATTTAGAACACGATGGGAAGGGTCCCGGAGCGAAACGGTGAAATTTTTGGAAAAAGTTCACCGAGGCCTGGGTAGATCCATATAGCCCCATACTGGCTATGGGTGTATACTTCCATACTGGGTGGACGTTTTGGGGTCTAGGTGAGTCCCTTATGATCCTATGGTGTCGTATGAGGTCTTATTTTGAAGCTCTCGTGGAGAAGCATCCGACTGGGCTAATGGTTCGTTCGTTTCCAATATTCTGCGCATGCGCAGTCTGGCCTTAGAATAGAAAGTAGGCATGTTGGGGGGTATGTGGGGGTGTGTTTGGGGTAGAGATGGACCACTATGGGCCCAAATGGGTCGTGGGAGGTGTCAAAGTGAAGCTTGTGTGGGGTAGAGTCAGACTGGCGTGTTTTTAGTGCAAGTCGCGTCAACCTGCCAGATTTAATTTGAAGGACGTAGTTTGAACGTTGAAGGTGGCTTCCACGTAGCTGCGTAAACGGGCGAGGTCGGTCAGTCGGAAATTGTAGATATCTTGAATAGGGCGATGACGGTGGAAACAGTGCCGTATCATGGGCCAATGGCGCCGATAGATGTCACTCACTGGATGGGCTCCGTGTAACAGATCGCTAGGAACATTTATGGGTTCATCCGCGAAGTGTACTTTGCTCTCCACGTCGTACAAATTCTGACCCAAAGTCTTGTCGTCGGAATTTGACTGTTGAATTAGGGCGACATCATCATCATCGGCCATCGTGCGGTGGGTGGGAGTTCCCGCTGTCTCGATACTGTTGCCTACGGGCTCCTCTACCTGCAAACTTGGCTGCAGATCAGGGTGTTGTGTACGTTGGTGTCGCAGCAACAGACTGGGCAGTTTGAAAAGTCGACCACATTCCTCGCATAGATGCTTGGATGCCCCATGCACTGTCCGTTCATGACACCGTAGACTGTCCTGGCGAATAAATAGTTTCCCACACCTCGTGCAGCTATACCGGGTGGTTCCGTCGTGCTTGGTGGCCTCATGGCGGCGCAAGTCGTGCAGACGAGTAAACGATATCGAGCACGTGGTACAAGTGAACATCTTGGTGATTGACAGAGTGTTTGATGGAACGGCCAGGCCGCTTCCCTTTTATAGCACGCTAGCAGGTGATCTATTTTTAGCACACTCACTTCAAGTACCTACAAGTCGAGGACCGAGAAGTACTGGTGTACGACTGAGCCACATTGCGTACGTGTGCGTGTGTTTGTGTTTGAGTCCAACCGTGCACCATGTCGAATTACGTTCTCTCCGAAAACTTCCTCTCATCGCATCAATATGTTCAGACCCATTCAATATAAACACAACCAAGAGACATCAACAACAACAGGCACATTGCGTAATACACGTTTTATTATCCTCACAGCACTACCACCACCACTACCACCACCACCACCTAGCGTTGCCGCCGACAACGATCAGCGTATAGACATATAGAGAATGTATGGCATGTTATGGTATTCATCAGTGCATGGGTGAAGCATTCAGCCTATGGTGTAGTCGGTCAGCTTGGTAACGAAAAACGTGACATTGGTCATCCTCTCTACGACCCACTGGGTGTTGGTGCGTTGTTGTTGGGCCCATTCCAAGGGATCCACGGTGTCCAGTTCTCCAGCATCGTCTCTAGCGACGTCTTATCCGTGATGGTAAACGGTTGGTCAAATACCCGGATGCTACTGCTCGGGTAAAAGTATCGGACTTGGTCTGCCTCCTTATGCTGTAGCACATAACCAAACGCCAGATTCAACTTGAAGGTCGTACTTTGATCGTTGAAGATGGTCGTCGCTATATAGCTGAAATATTGCTGAATGCGACGTTAAACCCTAATTCTCTCTCTCTCTCTCTCGTTGAAGATGGCTTCCACGTAGCTGCGTAGATGGGCGAGGTCGGTCAGTCGGAAATTGTACATATCTTAAATAGGGCGATGACGGTGGAAGCAGTGCCGGATCATGGGCCAATGGCGCCGATAGATGTCACTCACTGGATGATCGTCGTGTAATAGATCGCTAGGAACATTTATGGGTTCGTCCGCGTAGTGTACTTTGCCCTCTACGTCGTACAAAATCTGGCTCAAGGTCTTGTCGTCGGAATCTGACAGTTGAATTAGAGCGACATCATCATCACCGGCCGTCATGCGATGGGTGGGAGCTCCCTGTCTCGATACTGGTGCCTATGGGCTTCTCTACCAGCAAACGTGGCTGCGGAACAGGGTGTCGTGTGCGTTGGTGTCGCAGCAACTGACTGGTCAGTTTGAAAAGCCGACCACATTTTTCGCATGGACGCTTGGGTGGCCCATGAATTGAACGTTTATGGCGCTGTAAATGATCCGGGCGCGGAAACTACATATCGTACAGCTATACCGGGCGATTCCGTCGTGCTTGGTAGCCTCATGGCGGCGCAAGTCGTGCAGACGAGTGAATGATTTGGAGCACGTAGTACAAGTGAACATCTTGGTGGTTGACAGAGTATCTGATGAAACGGCCAGGCCACTTCCCTTTTATAGCACGCTAGCTGGTGATCTATTTTTAGCACACTCAGTTCAACTACTCCCAAGTCGAGGCCCAAGATGTACTGGTGTACAACTGAACCGCGTTGCGCGCGCGCGCGTGTGTATGTATGTATGTATCTATGTATGGGCAGTGGATTTCACATCCGGGACCTTGTTAACATCCGGGTTTTCCAGTGGGGTTTTCCCCTCGTTCCCCCATCTTCCATACGGGTACTGTGGTTTTACATCCGGGTCCGCATCTTATCTCCGGGGTTTACCATGTTCACTGTCACGTGTCCGGAACCGGAAGTCGTTACAAGACAGGTGGCGCCCCGAGCCCCGGAGCTCTTGAAGCTCGGAGCTCTTGGAGCGGTGTGCCAACACTGGTCAAAGAGGGCTATACAACCAAACACTGGTCAAACAGGGCTATACCGTCAAACACTAGACAAACAGGGCTATACTACCAAACATTTGTCAAACAGGGCTATACCACCAAACACTGGTCAAACAGGGCTATACCACCAAACACTGGTCAAACAGGGATATACCACCAAACCCTGGTTAAACAGGGCTATACCACCAAACACTGGTCAAACAGGGCTACATCAGCAAACACTGGACAAACAGGAAAGAGTGAGGAGAAATATTAGACCTGCCTCACTAACTGTATTGTGGATGTATTGATAATAAGAAGTTTGAGTATCTCTGATGAACCATATTGAACGGAAGTGATCTTTGACCCATGCGCACCATTATTATCCGGTATTCTGCAAGAGCATTTGGACACCTGTTGACCTCAATAATTTGCATATGACCTCTGTGAGGTCACTTCCACTTCCGTTCACGTGACCGGAACTGACCTTTGACCCTGCGCGCGCTAACAATACCGGATAAAAATTGCGCGCAGGGTCAAAGGTCAGTTCCGGGCACGTAAACTGAGTGTGCTAAAAATAGATCACCAGCTAGCGTGCTATAAAAGGGAAGCGGCCTGGCCGTTTCATCAGATACTCTGTCAACCACCAAGATGTTCACTTGTACTACGTGCTCCAAATCATTCACTCGTCTGCACGACTTACGCCGCCATGAGGCTACCAAGCACGACGGAATCGCCCGGTATAGCTGTACGATATGTACACTGTCGTTTCAGCGCCCGGATCGTTTACAGCGCCGTAAATGTTCAATTCATGGGCCACCCAAGCGTCAATGCGAAAAATGTGGTCGGCTTTTCAAACTGACCAGTCAGTGGCTGCGACACCAACGCACACGCCACCCTCTTCCGCAGCCACGTTTGCTGGTAGAGAAGCCCGTAGGCACCAGTATCGAGACAGAGGGAGCTCCCACCCATCGCATGAGGGCCGATGATGATGATGTCGCCCTAATTCAACAGTCAAATTCCGACGACAAGACCTTGAGCCAGATTTTGTACGACGTAGAGGGCAAAGTACACTTCGCGGACGAACCCATAAATGTTCCTAGCGATCTGTTACACGACGGTCATCCAGTGAGTGACATCTATCGGCGCCATTGGCCCATGATCCGGCACTGCTCCCACCGTCATCGCCCTATTCAAGATATCCACAATTTCCGACTGACCGACCTCGCCCATCTACGCAGCTACGTGGAAGCCATCTTCAACGATCAAAGTACGATCTTCAAGTTGAATCTGGCGTTTGGTTATGTGCTACAGCATAAGGAGGCAGACCAAGTCCGATACTTTTACCCCAGCAGTAGCATCCGGGTATTTGACCAACCGTTTACCACCACGGATAAGACGTCGCTAGAGACGATGCTGGAGAAACTGGACATCGTGGATC